>VXAD01007231.1:341939-520257 GCA_013399195.1 Dicrurus megarhynchus
GCACTGCTTCTTCTTTACCGTGTGTGAGCCTCTGCTCGTAAGAGCAGCCAGTGAACTGGGACCTTAGTTAACACCCGATCACACTGGAAAGGACGCTCACCATCTACTCAGGTGCCCTGGGAAAAACTTGGGACCCTGACCCCCTCCCCCTTCCCAGAGGGTGCATCTCCCAGCTGTGTGCTGCAGCTGCTACGGAGAAGCCGAGCTGCCACTGCCCAGCTCCGCTGTTTTCTGCCTCTGCCTCGGGCTTTTTTGCTACACTTAAACCCAGCATCCTGTGCCTGCTGGGATACCCCGCAACTGCTGCTGTGGCTGCGGGGTTTCTGCTACATTTTGTTTGCCGCCCTGAGCTCTGCTCGCCTCTGCCGTTCCAGCCGCTGCTCCGAGGCTCCCGCTACAGCCCCTCTTGCCCTCCTGAGGGGCAGCGCCATCGGCCGCCCCGGCGAGGCTGCAGAGCAAGCCCCTCTTCCATCCCCTCCGCCGGCCCGCCCGCCATGACCCCGTGAGGGAGATGCGGCCGAGCTCCCGCCACAGCGCCCCCCGCAGCCGCGAGGAACCATCGCAGCCGCCCTGCCCGGCCGGGAGCCACCGGCGCCCCTGCCGGCCGTGAGCGGAACTGCACCCAAGGGGAAGGGGCCTGACAGCCGAGACAGGGCTGGCGCTGGGGTGCTGGGTGTGTTTGTCTGCCTTGTTATACGTACATACACACTAGCAAGGAACTGTTATTTCTTTTCCCATATCTTTGCCTGAAAACCCTGTAATTTCAAAGTTACAATAATTTGGAGTGAAGGGGGTCACACTTTCTATTCTGCCAAGGGAGGTCCCAGCCGTCCTTGGCAGACACTGTCTTTCAAACCAAGACAAGTCTCTCACAAATTTGCCAACTTTCCCTTTACTACTTCAAGAAATAAATATATTTTATCTCCCTAAAACAAAAGAAATACAGTTTCCTTCCACCTGATTTATATGTTTCTCCATCATTTTCCTGGGAGAGATTTTCTTTATAGGACATCAAATCAATCATGTTGCAAAAGACAAGAGGATGGGCACATCCTTCTAGGCACAGCCACAACCCTGACTACCTAGCTCTGCCCTGGGCTCCTGGCAATACAGACGCTGACTCCAGGTATGTTCTGAGCATGCTGACAGCCTGTGAAGAGCAACCTTTGGCCCAAACCCTGCCCTAACTGAATCAGTGCAAATCAAGAACTCTAATACAAATCTGGTGGACTTGACACTCTTATTTCAGAAATCTCCCTCCTATTCTTGTGGCTGCCTCCCTGCACTAGTATTTTGTAATACACGGGCAGGAGAGCACTGAAGGAGGATATGGTATCCAAACAGCTTAGGGCCATCACATCTGCCTTCATCTCTGATGCCCTCCCACCCCAAGCTACAGGTTCACAAGAAGGATGGGCTACGAATTACTGACCATCCAGACCACTTGAGCAAGGTCTGTTCTCATTCTCCTTTGCAAATCATCCAGTTCCACCCCTGCACGTCTCCTTTTTGAGCCTTTGGAGGTTTTTTTCTCAGCCTCCTTGAACAATCTTCTAATTGCTGAGGGAAATAAAAGCTAGTATTAGTTTCAGCATACTCAAGGGAAGCAGACAAATGCCTACACACGTCTAGAGTCTTGCTACAAACAGGCAGGGCAGCCCAGCACACCCTGTAACACAGCCTGCAAGAGGAGCAGCCCAACACCTGAAACACATCAGGCACCAGCAGCCAAGGGATTTATCAGCAGGAGTCATCCTGCACATGAACATACAGCTGCTGCTCATCAAGCCACAATCACAGTACTTCAAACAAAAGGAGAAGCTTTGCTGTCTGAGCGATACCACGTGGTCAGAAGAGGAAGGATGCCCAGGCACACCTTACCACATCATGCAGAAGCAGCTGCAAGAATCAGGCAGGAGCATTAAAAGACTGTGGGGTCTCTTTGTCCGACAATCAGCCAGGAGACAGTAAAAGCATGTTAACATTAGCAAGTGTTAGCAGTAGGCACTGGCACAGCCTTGGGTCTGGACAAAGTCCCCATGAAGGGATCAGATCTTTCTGCTTAGACCTGGTGGTCACAGAGGGGCTGCTATGGAAAACAGAGTAACTTGGCACGTGAAGACCTGGTTAGCTAAAATGAGCTGACCAGATTTCCAGCTAACCAGAATTCAAATCCACACTTGAACCCTCCTTAAAGTCAAAGGGTTTTGAACACACACTTTCAGCCCATTTCAAAGCAGACACAGAAAAACTGCTTTCCTCACAGTCCCCCTCAGACCCTGAGCCTTCCCAGAGATAATAATGTCCTTGCACTCAATGTCTGGCACCTTACAATTGCACTTGCTGCATAAGCTATTCAGATACCTTCTACACAAGTCAGGAGAACAAAAAGACACAAACTTAGCTGTACCTCAAACTCACCGGAGGCTCCTCTGGGCACAGCCTGGACAATACCATGGTTGAGACACATATGGAAGGAGGCCAATCCATCTTTGCTCACAGCCAGCAGATACAGGATTCTAGCCCAGCAGTGAAGCACGCAGGCCACTTTTGAATGTCTACAGCATTTTCTACTGTTCATCTCTGGATCAAATTTGGACCAAGGCAGGAGTTTTCAAAAGCGCATCCCAAACGGTGTTCAGAACCTTCATAATACATTTGCATTTTGAGACATTTCCTAGCTTTGTTCATCCAAGATCAGAACCTCAGGAAAAGTGGCAAGTTTTGTATAGCCAAGCAGCTGTTCTAAGAGATAATCTATGTTCCTAAAAATAGAAGTGACAGTTCCTAGTTCTAAACCAGTAACCAGCCCCTATCATTCTCTCCAGAAAATAAAGTGAAAACATAGGGTTAATTGAATCAATAGGTCCTATAATTAAATGCTGCGAAGTTAGCTGACATGATTGGACTGCTGGGTTTGGGTTGTTTGGGGAGTTTTGTATTGTTTATCCAGAGGTTGCATATGCTTTAAATACAACTAATTTTGGAAATAGCTATTGAAAGTTAGTTTAAAACTCTCTCAAGGAATAAAATGACAAGTTTCACAGAGAGAAAAGTAATTTTTCATAGACTCAACTCACTGGAAGCTACTGCAATCTAACTACCTTACAGCTACAAGAAGTACTAAAAGAAAGAAATCTTACTTCTTGCTGGGGGCTTGACACAAGGCAAGAAATATTCCGCAGGTCCTCATACCCGTGAGTGCCAATTCTAAATGAAGGAGAAAAAATTGCTAGAGGACATTAATTCTACCTACAAATCCATACCTTAAGAATTCTCAGGTATAAACTGATTATTTCCCTGACAGCAAAAAGTACCCCAGATTTTTAATAAACAGAAAACAGAGCAGCAAATGGCATTGTCTCTTTCCAGATGGTGCAAGTCAGGTGCAGATTCAATGAACTCATCACAGTATTCTGATTTTCTCCACTTAACACTGCTGGTTGTAATAAGGCCATTGTCTCCCTTATACTATATGAAACACATTTTATCTGGAAGCATCATATGCTAAAATAAATAAATAGTTTCTGTGGTGTAATAAATAGTCTCAGTACGTCACAGATAGTCAGAAAAAGACGTACTTTAAAAATGCTAAAAGAGAAACAGCATACCATAACATTGGTCAAGCCTATCAACCAGCACTAACCTGTCTCACAGACTGCAGAAAACAAAGAGAATTGATAAATTTTTATATCATTGAGATTGCCCAAGCCACACCTTTTCACCATAATTCCTTTTGAACTGGCACCCTAACAAAGATACAGGATATTGAGTACAAACACTAACACTCTGTTATCCCTTTCTGCCACCTCCCCAGTCAAGACAAAAGAACAGTTTCATCTTTGAGACTGCTGTAGGGAAAAACAGCACTGAGTGTAAAACCATAAGGATTAGCTCATCTTTTCTCCTTAATACAACAGCAAACAATTAGTGTTAAAGTAAAATGGGTCAGTCAAGATCTCAAATCCTCTTAACAGCTAGTACAGTAACCCATGTGGCCACAACAATCCAAATTAACCCCATAGATACATCAGTTCTTTCCTCCAATACCTAGAAAGCAATTACAAATGTCACATTGAATGTCCTTCTAAAACACCCTCGTATAGTTTAGTAGCATAACCTGTGATTAAACCTTCTCATGAAATAAAAGCTTTTTCCTTTTCTGAGGCAGGCAGCTTAAACCACCTCTGTTTTCCAGCACCAATCTTCTAAATCAACTCCACCCTATGGAAATCAGTCTCATCCTGTTTTTTCTTATTAACTGAGATGCAGTACAGAACTAATAAGCACACCTGTACATGAAGCAGAAGGATGGAAGAAAAAGCACCAGCCCTAAATATGTCAAGACTCACCCATACTCTGCCTTAGCGTGTGCATGTGTGTTTGGGAAGAGATAAGCCATGTAGTGATATCAGAGAACACTGCACATTTCCATGCTTTCTCTGGAAGTATTTGGTATCTCTAAATATCATCAAGGGGTTTACAACACTGAGCCCACATACCGTGAATTTAGTCTCTTTCTCTTTTCAGAAAAAATATTCCCTTTTCTGCAAAAACATGCTTAACTTTTAAGCATGCTTACAGCTGACTTTCAAGTGCAATTAAGCATGTGTTTGAACTGAATAAATACAGATGGACCAAAACAAGCACCCTTGAGTCTTAAGGAACAATTCTATATATCAGCACATGCATACTTTTATTTCTTCATCAAGTGCACATATGGACTTTGAGATAGTACAAAACCCAAAATATCTAGATCAGATAATTCAGTTTAGAAAGGACCTTGGGAAGTCAGGTAGTGTTAGGACCCCTATTACACCTTTCCACATTTCTGGTCATTATTTGTGTGCATGTTAAGTGCAACAGTTCCTGATCCCTTCCTAGTTAAGACTTTAGTTCAGTTTCAAGTGTCCTGCAGCCAGAAATGCCTCTTCTGGAACCCAAATAATGCCAAGGGGTGGCTTTGTTTTCCTTTGAGTGTGAGTCAGAAGTTTTACCAGATCAGTTCTCAGCACAGCCACTGCCCGCACTATAGGCAAAAGATCTGTAAGGAACTCAGGCTTCAGGCACCAGCAGAGCTTTTATTTTCCTTTCTTAAGCTGATTATAATTTGTCCCACCATGGCAGATCAGCTTTCAGATCTTACGTATGCTGCAGATGTGTTACAAGCTCTGTCAGTACCTTGTGCCTTTGCAGAGACATTAGTAATCAAGAGGTGACTTTCGCAAAGCCACCATCATAAAGTCCTCACAACCTAAATTCTTTTTGACTTCTTCCTCTTCCAACCCCATTAAGAAAACAAACCTGTCTCCAACACATGTGCATGACATGCCACATTGGGGGGTGAAGCTGAAACAACCCAGCAGAATCTGCAGTGGGCCCCACCCCTGTTTCTGTGGTTAGGTATTTTCTAGCAACTTCCACAGACAGTTGTTACGTGAGCACAGTGCCAGAGCTAGAGGGGCCAGAGCCCACTCTGGTGTCAGCACACATAGCAAACGTTTCCTCTGTGAATCTAGGTATATGGTTTAGCAAAGGGTAACTTGTACAGAAAGGAGCATGACACAAACTGAAAGGAAAGGTATGCTTCTGGAAAAAACATCTAGCAACAAGGGAATTCTTAACCCACAGACTGCAACAATTCATTTAGGGACTGTTGTGATCAGGTTGCTCCTGCCTAGGCACAGCACCTCAGGGGTTATTAAATTACAACTGTTTCTTTATTATCCAAACATATTAAAGAATACAGGTAAGTGGGTAACATACTGTAACAATCACATCAGACCTCTAAATCAAGGCTGCAAATGCTGCTTCATGTAACAAACTGCATTATAAGCACAACGATCTGCCCTCCAGTGTGCTAAAACTCTCCACAGAAGAACAGCAACTCTTAATTCTAAGGATGACAGCTCTTTGGCTTCTCTCGAACACCCACAGGCAATGTGCAATATGGGTGCAACAAACTGAAAAGTTCCATTAACCAAATCCTGTCCTTGATAAGCAAAGATGAGAAGAGATAAAATTTATGGCACCATGCTCCACTGCTGAGATCACCCCTCTTCCCAGAGCCCTGTGCCAGGGCACGTTTGTGTTTCATTTCCATGCAGAATGGCCTCACTAAGCCATTGGGGTTATTTTCAGTGTGTTACTTTAGCTCACCTGCAAATGCCTGCGCTCCGGGAAACTGGTACCACATTAAGACTGGGGTCTTGCCCACTGCTGAATGTCTTGCAAATTAAATGTGCAGTGAGGAATTTGGTGTTTCCCAGGCCTAGGTGCTACAGGGGTGAGTTTGGGCTCTGTTACACATACCACACTTTCAGAACATCAGCTGCAGAAATGAACGACCACCCACAAACTTAACTGGACTGCCTTTACGCTAACTGAAGAGATTTTGTAGCACACTCGTGGAAAGTGCCCATTCTTTCACTGTTTGTGAAATCAATTCTTCATGATCTATGACGTAACACAGGGGCAGCTTCACTATGCCATGCCCTCTCAGCACATTCTCTTCCCAGGCATGGGCTGAGATGCTGCGATTACACCATCCAGTCAGGAGGGAAGTGAAAGAAGCCATAGAAAATAAATACATTCTGCAGCTGAGCCTCTTCTTGGGTCTATCCCCTAGGAGATCTGTAGTCTAGACATCCCTGCTAGTCTAAACCAGCACAGGTGAAAAGAAACAGGTTCTTTCATGGAGAGAAAACAAAGGTTTGTGGAGCAAATGGGAAGAAACAACCAAAAAGATATATGTGATTCAATCTCACAGGGAAGAACCCTTCTGAAAACAAAAGGGACAGGTTTTCTGAACAACAAGCAGCACAAATGCTGGACAGCAAGTGATTTTTTGAGAAAGGATGGCGTATGATTTATTGAGATGACCACAGAGACACGACAGATTATGAAAATGTATGCTAGAAACCTAGAATAAGTAAGACTTACAACATATGTGTGCATATATCCCATTCTACTGCATGACTCTATGTTAACGCTCACTTACAAGTGAAAACCTACGGCTCTGTCTCAGGAAGAACCCTACATGAAAATCACCAAAAACACAAGAGAATATTTTTATTCAGAGGAAAATTGAAAGTTCCTGCTTAGCCCAGGGAAATTAACCATGTCGGCATCTTCCACACGGAGAGCAACTCTCCCGGCATGGGGCACACCCCCTTCTTTCCCGAAGGTGTTCCATAAAGCACATCTTATCCAAAGGGCAGGTCGGAGTGTCTCGAGTGAGTGCAGGACAGATGAAGGCGAGCACGGTTTATCTGGTGGGTCGGTGCAGCAGCACGGCAGCGCAGCGCGGCACACGCCTACGGCTCCTACCTGCAGCCATCCGAGCCAGGCACATTCTACATCATTTTCTCTTACATAAAAAGGCTTTGTTCGCCGCTGGGCTCCCGTGCACGGCTGTTTGCTCCCTGATCCATGCAATACAGGGAATAGTTTTTTTAGATGTTTTTTTTTTTTCCCCTCCCCGATGCAAATTAACAGAGCTTACAGCCCTCGCACCCCCTCGCCTCACACAACGTTCTTTGTTCAGCCGCGCAGATCCCCTTAGAGAAGCTTAAGGGTGGGGGCAGGAGAGGACAGAGGTTCACATCCTCCGAAGGGGTTTACCGCCTGGAGATTCTCAGAGCCCTCGGAGGCAGCACCCCGATGAAGGTAAAACGGGCGTTACCGGCGACCGCCCCACTCCACTTTTACCTCCGGGAGGCCGGGCGGGGGCGACCCGCGGAGGACTCCGGTCTGGCTCCGGGAATGAAGGAACCAAAGAAGGAACCGAAGACCGAAGGACGGAGGGAGGGAGGAAGCAGCCGCGGGACCCGGCCGGCACAAGCCCCCAGAAAGGGCTCGCGATGGCCGCAAGGCGGGAAGCGCGCGCGGCTGCCCCCCACTCCCCTGCACTCCGCAGCGGCGTCGGCCCCGCGCCCNCGACGCTCCGGGACACCCGGCCCGCGCCCAGCCTCCAGCTCGGCTGGTGTCACCGTGTCCGGCCCTGCCCTGCCCTGCCCGTGGTAGAACACCTTCGCGGAAGCCCCTCACCTGATTTCATTTGGGTCTTCCGATGCTGCAAGTCCAGCTCAGTCTCATTCCTCCTTTTCCTCTGGAGAAAGAGAGCAAATAATAGTGAGATCGGTGAAAAAACGCGTTTACAACACCCTCAGACACCGCGCTGCTGCTCACTTCCACACTGCTTTTGTAGGGCCGGGCTTTCCAGCCATTTCCTGGAATCTGGCAATAAAAGATATCCTATCACCTTGTCACTTACCACATTCTCGAACTGAACTGTCCCCCTCAGGATGTCCATTACAGTTGCTATACTCCAAAATCATTCCTCCCGCAATATCGCTGGTGTGCTAGGGCTACAGGATCAGCTCATCTCAACTGTTATAGCCAGAACCACGTCATTTCAACCAACCTGTGCTGGAGATGAAAGAGTAAAATGCTGCTTTCTTACCTCTTCTATTTCCTAAGCAAAATTTAGTTTGTTAAGAATTCATGTGCAAAAGTCAGTCTGTCAGAATCTTAACCAAAAATTCTGAGTATGTCATGTATGTATTAGTCTGTAATAATGTTTTGAAAGTCCTATATTTTGATTCAGTAAAGATAAATATCTTTATTTTTCTTTAAATTTGGGGGCTTAGATTGCACACTATTATCCATACTACACTGGAAAAACTTTAAACGTTAATTTCAGTTTGGTTGCATTTTGCTGCAACACTGGAAAAACTTTAAACGTTAATTTCAGTTTGGTTGCATTTTGCTGCATCACCGAGAGCAAGTTACCTATATTTTTTCCAAAATGTCACTAATTGTAGGTACCCAGCTTGATTTCAAGCATGATTTTCAGGAGTACTTGTTTTCTTCATGGCCTTTAGCAGGTTATCTAGAAGATTTCATATCTGTAATTTGGGCCATATGTGTCTTAGACTGAGTGGTCAAAATGCAGTTCAGGAAAGCCTAGGTCCCACCCTTGCTTCTGTTTCTTCATAAAGAAATGGCCATCCCTCAGCAACTACCACATATATTCCATGTTAAGGGTATGTCGGCGTTAATGAAGTGACTTGGGAAGGCCAAATTACTTTGTTAAGTATTTTTGTGTATTTGTAAATCAGGAAATTTTAATTTAAAAAGAGTGAAGACTGCAAACATTTCTTCTGGTACCTTTCCTGAGTCCTCCTCAAGCTGTTTGAGAGAACTTCCCACCACTGCTGCTTTCTCACATTTCACCCGTAAATCAGTGCCATGCAAAGGGAGCAGGATTTTGCCAAAATGATAAAGGCATCATTACTCACCATCAGTGATGTACATCCTTCCAGAGGAGATTCTTTCAGAGGAAATGGATTTGCTGCAGTCAGTCTTTCTCCCCGGCTGCCAGGAGGAAAGACACTGGTTCAGGGCATAAGGAATGTGCACCAGTGTCTGCAGTACCCTGAAGACAAGCAGTGCCTTTCTCCTGCTGTTTCTGTGCCTCTCCTTGGAGGCCTAGGCATCCATGCAAAGACCTTGATGGAGTTCTCCCCACAAGCACAGGAACTTTGCCCTTCCTCTCACCACCTTAGGCTTAACATAAAGCCTAATCAGAAGCAGCCCTGTGAGGAAATGAGCAGTTGACTTGATCAAGGAGAAAAAGTTAAACTTCATCCAAATGGAAATTAGATTAATTTAAAGCTTACAGTATTTTTTTTTAAAAGGAGGGGGGAGAGGGGAAAGGACAGCTTATACTTTCATTGGAATCAAATACTGCAATGGGTATAATGGAAGAGATGAAAAGATGTCTTAATGGAAAGACACGTACAATATGCTGTGCATTGTCCATAAACATTCCTAGAGACCAGAGGGGTGGTGTAACTAACCAGAGACACGCTCAGAATATTTCATGTGTGACAAAGAATCATTGCCTCTAGCTCAGATGCAGTACAGCAGCAGCCTGTCTCTTTTCAGCAGCAGTCTGCAGAGAGAGAGAGAGAAGGTGAGTCTTGGAAGTTAGTCATTCAGTTGCATCTCTCCCTTAAACAATCATCAAAGATGATGAAAAATAAGCACAGAAAAAAATGGCAGTCACCATTTTCCCGTAGATAATTATCTAGTCAAATTACATTATACTTCACATTAAATATTCAGCAGCAGTGTTGACACTAGATGTTTTAAGACAGAAAAAAATATTTTAATTCATGTTAGAGATATTAAAATGCATGCACATATTTTTTTTAGAAATATTCATGCAGAGATCAGAAAGCATCATTCCACTAAGCAATAGTGGGAAAATATTTTTTGTACAAAGGAAAAAAAAAATTTTGTATTACCTCATGAACCATGAGCTTTATAAGTAAAGCTTTGAGATACTGAATTATGGATGTCTGTATGGAAGTCTGGTAAGTCAAATACAGCGGATTTTTTGCCTGCCTACTAAAAGAAAAAGGAATTACATTGTCTATAGCTGTCTTTAGAACAGATTCATGTGAAACAATGTCTGGGAAATGCTGTTTTAAAAGGAATTTGTGTAAATACTTTGTCTCTTACTATACAGTTAAGTAACGATTCCCCACTGCTCTCCTGAGAGCTTATTGGGATGCAGTAGTGGCAACTTAGGTATTTGGCATCACTTCAGACTGGGGAAGGAAACATTTAATTTCTCAAAAACACAATGACTCAAGCCTTGGCGCCAATGTCACAACATTAGCTGAGCAAACAGAGCAGTCAAGACAAAGTCAGCTTTTATTTATTGATGATGGGAAGAGCCGCGAGCACCAGTGAGGTTAATGAAACAAAGAAGTATGGCTGCGGTCCCCTTGCACATTACTCTCAGAGGCATATTTGCAGTCTGTGGGCACGTTGGGCAGTTTTTTCCCACCTTTCTCCTTGGAAACACCTAGGTTAAGGTGACCGGGAAAGGCAGGGCTCCCGCCTCGGCATTGCTGGGATGTTTTCACGGGTTGGAAAACTCTAGGGTCCCTCTAGTGCCCAACAGAGGCAATTGGGGGCGGGGAAAGCGAGCTGAAGAGCTCCTTCAAATGCTCATCGACGACTAAGCAAAAGAAAGGCTTCCACTGATAACAGCATGGACTTATCCCTGGCTTTGCATCACAAACTATGCTCAATTTTTTTTCTGATTCTGACAAGAAACTCAGCTGTATCTCAACTGCTCATATAGTAACATTTCCATGTAAAAGCCTTCTTTTTTCTGCCTGTCTCCCATTTGATTACATTTACCATTCAAAGATTATTTTGAGATACTACATGTTTGTAAATGTAAATGTCTCAGGTTGCTACAGGAAAGCTTTAAGTAAAGGTGAGATCTGGCCCAGTGGAAGGACTTGTACAAGAGCAATGCTGCCTTTGTAGATTTAGTTATCTTTGGTCTTTTTGTTCAAGGGACTCTAAGTACCCATGTGAATTATGATGGAAGAATTAGCTTCAGGGAGCTACACTCTAATTTGCTAAATGCTTTTGATGTCAAAAGCCAGTCTCTGCATTAGAAGTAGAATAATTTGAAAGCAGAGAGAGGGTACAAAATACTTGGGCCACCAGCTCTTGGGGCTGCAAGGAGATAAGAATTGCAGTAAAGAATGCACTACAGCAGACACCTTCGTTTCTTACCGCTGGGCTTGAAAGGAAAGAGTCCCCAGACAATGAACCAATGTGAAAAGTGGACTGTAGTGGTCCCTTACAGAGTTCGTGGTTATGTGCAGAGCTTCTTCCCCTGTCATTTACCTAACCCAGCTACTTTTTCTTCTCAGCTCTTGAAACTTGGTGACATTTTGGTTATGGGGCTGATTCCTCCACGGAAGAGAAGAAAGCTGTGTGTCAGACTTGCTGTGACATCTCACAGGATGTTTTGTAAATGTATTCAAAACGAAGTGAGGAGAGTACTGATCCCTGCACAATTCAGCTGTAGAAAGTTCTTAACCTAAACCAACTTTCACTGCTTTAGCCCATTTTCTGGGGCACAGAACAACAGTTCATCTATTAAATTTCCATCTGAACAAGAAGAAAAAAACCCAAACTCTCTAGGAAAATAAGTTTTGTTGCTCTTGACATTTTCTAGTTAAAGAATTATGACTGCGAGGAAGTTTCAGGTTGGGTTATTTGTTTTGCCATCTCTAGCTTCTTGCTACCACAAGCGTTACCTTCTTTATCTATCTTGAGAGTTGTGGGAATAAAACTAATGCACCATTCAGCCTTACCAGGTCTTCTAATGAAGAAAAATTAAAAACCCTCTGCCTACTTACAGGACCAAACAGAAGATCAACAGAACACACAGTAAGATTTATGTAGTGAAATCTCTTTGCACATTGAATCTCTAGCTAAACAACATGAAAAATTTGCTTTTAAAAATAAATATGATGTGTAAGTTACTGAATAGTCAAATGGTCAGAATACGAGAAATATAGTATTTCTGAGATTGAATTTCCTGTTCTAGGGTGTGTTGGTTTAACACAGACTGATTTTTTTTGGGGGGGGGGGGGGGGGGGGAAGCCACAGAGGTGGCTTCTATGAGAAGCTGCTACAATCTTCCACTGTGTCCGACAGAGCCAATCTCTGATGGCTCTGAAGATGGACATGCTGCTGGCCCAATTAGAGAAGCTGGTATAGTCTCTGTGATGACACATTTAAGAAGGAAATCAAAACCACGCACGGTTTTTTCCCAGGGGTGGTGAGGTGCCACGGCTGGCACTACCCCGGCGCCGGGCATGGCCGCCTCCATCTCGGCACGGCCTGCCCCACAGTGAACTTTGCCTGTTTGGCCGCTTTTAGCCAGCCGTGCGGCGGGCAAAAGGGCGTGGGCGGCAGCAGAGGCTTCTCCCGTTCGGCACCCCGCACGCAGAGAGGCACTGGAGGGTGCCAGCGCCGTGGCGGCCACAACCACCAGCGCACTTGTGGCCAGCTGCGAAAACATGGCGAGCAATTCCTCCGCATGGAACCTAGACGAGATCAACTTCTCAGTGCTGAGAAATCCTGCAGAAATCTTTGAACTGGTGGAATTTGTTGGCAGTGGTACTTATGAGCAGCAGTTTTTTTCTTCCTAGTTGGAGAAAGAGGAGGAAGTGAGGACATGTGGAGAAAAACAATATGGTGACACCGAGGTTGGTGGAAAATAGAGAGGGAGGAGGTGCTCCAAGCCTCAGAGTCAAGCTTTCTCTGCAAACCGAGGTGAGGACTATAATAAAACAAACTATTTCCCTATAATCCATGAAGTCCACAGGGGATGCAGAGATCCACTCACAGCTCGTGGGAAAAGTGCTCACGCCGGAGTGAGCAGATGCTAAAAAAGCTGTAATCCAGGGAAAGATCTGAACAGAGGGAGAGGGCCCTTGCTTCTAGAGATAGAGGGCCCTTCCTTCCAAACTAAAGCAGCTTATCCTTAAAAGACTACACCCCATGGACTAAATGAACCACGCCATGCAGTTTTGGGAAGACTGTTTTCCCCGTGGGAGGGACTCAAGTTACAGCGGATCAGGCGGGACTGCTGCTCGTGAAATTAGAACCATGCTGGAGAAGTTCACGGAGAACTGTATCCCGTGGGAAGGGCCCCACAGTACAGCAGAGGAAAGACTCCTGTCCCTAAGCGAACTGAAGAAAGATTTCAAGTACATAACTGACCAAAACCCTCACGCCCTGTCCCCATGTGCTGTCGGTGGGAAGGAGGGAGGGGCTGGGGGGAAAGAGGTGCTTTAAAGCCTTATTTTATTCCTCAATATCCTCCTCTGACTCTGTTAATAATAAATTTACTTTATATCTTTAAGTTTGAGCCTATTTTGCCCTTAGAGTATTTTCTTCTAATCCTTATCTCAACTCAGGAAGCCTTCGTTACGATTTTCATGAGTACATGATATTTTAACCAATATCAGACCACTACATAGGGGAAAGTCTGAATTTTTCCAAAGGTAGCTACTGAGAATTAGAGACCTTAGAAAGACCTGTGAGATGCTGGCATGCTGACACATGGAAGTTCATCAGTGCTCTGATGCACTGATACCTTGTTTCATTAAAGTGGAATTTTTATAAGGCTTTCTAATATGATCTCTTGTTACATTCAAACATGTAAATATTACTGCATTTTCCAAGCCTAAAGCTTAAATCATCAGTTGAAAACAGATTAGCCTAATCAAGTTAACAGCACAATATGGGGCAACATAATTCATCTTGGGTTTGGGCTTTGCATTTCTTTTTGCTTTTCTATGAATAAAATACTGATGTTACTTCTTAAGAGAAGCCATTACAGACAGAATGAGGGGCTATTTTCCCACCATAACTGTGGCTGGAGGTTAAGCATGTATGTACTTGGGCTCTTTCCCATTACCAAACTTCAAACTCAGCCTTGTACTCAGCCTTTGTGCAAGCAGCAAACACAGTTGTCCAGTCTAGGTTTGAGAATGGCCCTAGCCTGATGGATAAGCACACCCACCACATCTCAGTGGGGGCAGCAATACTTTCCTGAATTGAAGAAGGTGGTCCTGAATGCCTGAAGACTGCCTGTTGCTTTCATAGGTTACAAAACTGCTCCGTAGCCAGGGTCATCACCAGTATGAGACTCCAACAGTGTCTGTCAGTGCCCACATGAGTTACCCATTCTGAATTACAGATGTTTTTGCAGGTAAATGCTTGGTCTGGTGAACTGATACATGTTCTGCAACCAGCTCAGCTGCAATGCAGCCTGCGCACCTGAATGTTATCTCCTGAAAGCAGATCTAAACAACCCACAGGTTTGGTGAGGACCAGTGGCTGTAGACACAGTAGCATAGTCTCTGCCATGACAGCAGGTGGATAAACTTAAATAAAAATATTTCCAAAAAATGGTTGATTGATCTTATTAAATCTGTCATCACTACAGGTAACCAGTAATTCATGCCACATGATGGGTCAATTCACCACTCAGCCTAGCTCACACAGCTACTTCTGTTAGTTGGATTGACATAGACCATTTCTTTTTCAATTACATCTGTGGATTTTATCATTTGAAAAGCCTGTACTCCAACTCAATTCAAATAGGAGAGTTAACAGTGATGCTCGGCGTGGTCATTTCCATAGGGTACCTCAGCCAGTGATCTAAATGAAAAAAAACTCAAACCAAATAAACATTGAAAGAAGGATTACTTCTGCCTTGAATCTTGGATTCTGACAAAGGAGCTGCAAGAAAAATGTAAAGCACGTTATAATCAAGGAGCTAATGGGTGGAGAGGGAAGTGTTTCAGATGGTTGTGACACCTATAAACACCCATTGTATGAAGCAACGCCTTGTCATCGCTTGGTATTTCTGATTTTTGAAGCGTCTGCAGATGCTTGCGCAGGCTGGTGCGTTGCCATGGATACCATGGTGTGCCGCAGCTTTTAGCAAATGGGCTGATCTGTTTGTGTACCTCCAGAGTGAAAAGAAAGAAAAATCTCATCATTTGTGTGGCTGCTAGCAAAGGGAGCCTGACAGTGAAATGAAATGACTCCACATAATGGTTTTCAGAACCTCCTCCTCTAGGAAATGATGGGGTAGGAAAGAGATGGAAGGTAATGAAGAAAAGGAGAGTGAGGAGAGCTGTCAAGTGTTTAGCAAAACCCTTTCTGCATAGCTCAAGGCAAGGTCCTTGCATGATAACGTCAGCTATACGGTTAAGAAAAATCAATATCAAGTTTTAATAATTCAGTTTCCTAATGGCCTGGCACCTTGGCTTTCTGCAAGACAGGAAAAAGCCCAACAAGGATAAAAGGCAAAAGGAGTGATTAACAGACAACGTAACACAGCAGAATTATTTGCTTTGAGGTGATACCCTGGGACCAAACAATGGATATGCATTATGAAACTAATATTTAGGTGATGTTCAAGTTATGCCTTTACCTGGGCACAACTCCATTGCTAAGTGAGAGGCAAAACAGGTTTAGAAGTGACAGGCAAGCAAGTACACAGGAAACCAAGTAAAAAACCTGGGCAGTGTTCCAAACTCTGACTCTTTCCTTGGTGTTAGAACAACTCCATAAATTGCACGTATATATGGCACAAGTCCCCACGAGCTGAATTTCCCTACATTAATGCAGTATCTTATTAGGCAACAACACAACATTGTCCCACTTGATTACAAGTTTTGGGGTTTTGCCCTGATGTTCTAAAGGGATCACATCACCATGTATTTCACCAAGAGCTTTTCTTGTTTCTGAGTTTAGGGGTCAAAGAGCACTAACACTTTCACAGGAGGGGTTTGTTCCTCACTACTTACATATATGCTTAAGCTGTTAACAAGAAATTATAACAACGTGAAATCACCCTTGGTGCAGGTCTTCCCAGTAGCACTGTGTCACCATATATGAACCAGAAAACCAGCACACAATATTTTATAGTGAACTCCTCTCCTCTTAACTGATCGGGTTTTGTTCATGTCATTTCTGTGTCTTAAAACATGGGGAAAAGTGTTGACCCCTTCATGGTCAGCTATGGTGTCTCCTCAAGCTCACATCTGCAATGCAAACACCAAGAGCAATCTTTGGAGACAAGATAAAAAGAAAACCAAAACTGCAATCCTTGCCCTTCCCACAGATCCCCTTTGGGGATGTTTGGCATCACACTGGAGGTGTTGGCAGGAACTTGGTTGCTTTTGAGCTACAGACCAACACAACCAGTTACTCCAAGGAAGCTCTTAAGCACAAAGCCATTTCAGCCTCTTCTTGAGACCTTGCTCTGGGGATGGTCCAGCACTGTCCAGCTGATGGCTCTTATCTCTATTTCCTGTTGCTAACTCACACTGAAGGCAGCTGAATCTCAAGAAAATCTTTCCCCAGGCTACCTCTCCATATAAGCCCCAGCCACAGTCACCACAAAGTTGAAGCATGAGTCCTACTAGATGCTGCTGGAGGTTCGGAGAAACCTTCTCTTGCATTCAGATGAACTGTTACTAAATTCAGCTGTTGAGCTGAGCACTCAACTCCATACAATTAATTAATGTTGCTGGAAGCACAGCACTGTGTCTTTCACATGTAGCTGCTGTGGAAACCAAAGATATCTCCTGGGCAATTGGTGTCACTCATTTTCATGAGGCTGCAAAAATGCAATCCCAGTTTGTGAAGTTGTAAAGTAAGTCCCTTACACAAACTGTCAGGGAAGAGCTGAACGGTATTGCTGACGTGGACACAGATCAGTAATAATAAACAGCGGCTAGGGCTAGTTCTGCAGTTCACATTGATACTGCATTGCATAACCTGACTCCAGCAACTAGGACTTAACTCTGACAATCACAGTTTTCCCTTACAGAAACCCCCAAGGAGCTCCTCTCCAATCCTATTTCCCTCTTTCAAGCACCTTCCTTTAGCAATTTCTCCCCAAGCATACACCTTCCTTAAAATCAGTGTTTATGGCCACAGCTTGCAAACAAGCCAGATCCAGCAAAAGCCAAGCTAGTAGCAACCAGAGCTGTGTAAGCTAAAAGCTAACAGTCATGGTCACTAAAACCTCAGAATTCGGGACGTGTAATATTCCTGCACATACACTGATGAGCATCCTTTGGGTCTTGTCATATTTGAAATGCTTCAGTGCCCACTCTGCTATCATTTGGGCTCTTATTATTAGTCTTGTAGCTAAGCAACAGATGGGCAGTCCAAATGATGTGGCAAAGGCAAGCTATCCTGCAGAAATATGGCAATTCAGAATGAAAGTAATACTTTGAAGCCTGGGAGAACCTCTACGGCCTTCAGTGGGCTTCAGATCAATGTCAAAAGGACTCAAAATCTCCCAGCGAGGTTAGGACAACAGGTCTACACTCATTGTGACTGAGAAACGAACCTAGAAAAATTATCTGCATGGCAGGAGATTCGTGGCCGTCCGTTTGCTACAGAAAGAAAAGTGGAGGAGCATCAGCAAGACTAAAGAAATATATCTGGGTACTTTTTTCTAACACTCAAAACGGGGGAAAATCCTGATAAAACCACAGCTGGTCCTAGGACTGCCACACGTGGCTTGGAGGCTAAAGAGGAATCATGACAAAGAATTAATAAAAACATTCTATTAACATAAATATTTAGGAGAAAGCTGCCCCTTCCAGGGACCCTGGGCTGAGGATCAGACTGTAATTCTGTCATTTGGTTCTGGGGAAATTGGCTGGATGGTGGTGACCTTCACCCTAGTCTGAGCCACTTGATAAAGCCCTGACTTCTAAGCACAAACATCAGTCCCAGCGGCACTTTGTGGTCTGAGTCAGGCTTTGATCCCAGCCTGGTAAAGCCGTGTAAAGACCTGCAGGCACTTTTGTGGCCAAAAAAAGCATGGAAATTCACTTTTTTTCATTGCATAGAGCTCTGAGGTAGGCATAAAATGCCATTTGGCAGCTTTCCTGAAGCAAAGTATCATCACCATCAAATATAATTGCAGCACTGAGGTATTCAAGCTGCTGCTGCCCAACAGGCAAGCGTGCCTCTCTCTAAAGCATCTCTACTCTGCTCTTAATAAACACTTTCAGACATTTATGAATCAATGCCACGCTAGTGCTGTAGGAAATGGCTGGCTCGAGAGGCACAGCAGAACAGCTCAGTACTAAGATGCCAGGCTGGAAGCAAGGGGCACCGAGCCACCATCTTGTCCTCCAAAGCTGCTGTGAGGCCAAAGACATGAAAGTGTGCCAGGCAGCCTGTGCCCACATGCTGGGAGCTGTGTCATTTCTTGGTCAATTATAGTATTTCTATCTCCTATTCAGATGGGCACATCAGAGTTGCACAGAAACTTGGTGACAGATGCAGAAACAGAGAGGATTCTGATCTGACACCGTATTTCACCACTTTCTAGAGTTCATTTTTGTTCCTTTCACCTTCTCAGGCATCAATTTCAGAGTTAATGCTTGCTGTGGAAATCACAACATCTTCTCATTATAGGAAAAAACCTAAAGCTCGAGTTTTAAGCCCAAATTTAGGAACTGGCATTATCATCAATGACTGGGCAGCTCTCCCTGCTTTCAGTCAGGATTTACATGGGATCTACCAGTGACACTAGCCTCAGGCTATTTTCTGCCTAGCAGGAGGCATCTTTATGGGAACAGATACAGCTGATCTGCAGAACTCACTAGCAGAGGACTCCGTGGAGGTGAAAAACTTACACGGACTAAAAGGAAGCAGAGACAAATTCATGGGCACTGGCGCCTGCTGAAGGCACAGGGTCAGACCAGTCACTCCCTGGCATCTCTGAGCCTGGAGTGCTATGATCAGGACCTCTGTAGGTTCTCTCTGTTCTCATACTCTTTCCCTAGGCATTCAGTACTTTCCATTATATTATCTGTCTGCTGGTTTAAAGCAGCCACAGTAATTCTTTTGTTAGGAAGAAGACTAAAAAAAATCGTAATTTAAACAATGCATCAAGTTTAGCCATTTCTTAAAAAGTCTTTTCAACTCAGAGCCTCTGAGCAGAAACAAAAGAGCATTTCTGCGGTGAGTGTGGAAGACTCTTGGCTCATCTCACAAAGTGAGCTAACAGCCTTAACGTGTGGTGTGATCTAACTTTAGAATTATCATCTAAGACTCCAAATTTATTTTATTAAAGAGAGCCATAACTAAATTTTGATGCCATTAGATAATACAATTAAATATTGCCTTGCTTGCAGGTCTTTGTATTTTGCCCCAGATAAAAAAAGACGGTATCTACAAATGGATGTCTTCTGAGATTTTCTTCTACAGGATATTTAACAGTTACTGACATATGAAATAAATCCTTAAAATATAAACTAAAACCTTTTAGTCTACAGAAGCAAACTGAAGAAAGTTGCATCTTGATATGGGAACCTACTAAATGTTTGATACTCTGTGAACTCCACAAATTTTAAACCCTTCCAGGTAAGTGAAAAATAATTCATTTATGCTTTCTGCCATTTTCAGATGAAACAATAAATAACACTATATGGGTTCTCTTAGGAAATAAAAAGACTGCGGAAGTGGAAATGGATTCAATATTGCTATATCATCATTTAAATCCCACTAATATGGCCTATCCAACTGAAAAAAACCCACTGCATTTAGTGTAGTCTCAGTAGTTTGATTCTGGATTCAGAAGTTACAGCTGAGCAATATGAGGGCAGTTTGAGACAAAATGTTTGGGACCCATCAGAGGTTCAGAATTTGATGGCCACAATTCAAAAATTACTCTTTTCCTAACGCACAACAATAACCCCAACATAACTTGGTTCTTACAGCAGCCAGAAAAAACAATCAACTCCTAGACTTTAGTGCCATAGGTAAGGTCTGGACTGATTTTCTCAGTTCACTGCAAGAATACCTTGTGGAAGCAAAGCACAGCAGTATTAAAGATCCATGAGAGGTGATATTTTTTACACAGAATGGCTCAATATTTGTATCCATATTAATGTGTGAGCCAACATACAGATTCAACTACAAACACTGTGCTTTAAAAATAAACAAAAGCTCAATACAGCGTGCTATTAATAAATACTGGTAATAACAATAAAGTGATAAAACACAGGCTATTTAATTTACTTTTGTAAGAGCCAGTTCACATAGGACGCTTTCATAGGGAAACATTAATCATTACTGCTACTTGTTGACAAAAACAAGTTTCTTTCTAAAAAGAAAAGCCCAGTCACCTTGTAGTTTGCAAATATTACAGATAAAACCATCAGCTTTGCCTGTGTCCTGGAGGGAGAAAGAGAGGAAAAAAGGCAAGAAAGGAAACGGTAATTTAGTGGAAATCAGTTCACTAGGGTTTTAGGTTATGCTTGAGCTTCTTTTGTGTCTTCCTGTAGATGATGGTACTACTTGTAGCCACATTCTCCAAAGAGAAATTTTGGATAAGTCCAGGAGAAGAAATGCGAGGCTCAAAGCAGAGTCACAGGTGTTGTGACCTGATTTTTTCTACAAAAACAAGAAAGTAATGTTTGTATGACAGATTCATTCTAGAATGTGCAGTTTCTTGCCTGTTGCCATCAGGACCAAATTAAATGTTCTATTTAATGCAACCGTTTTCTTGATCAGATATATTGGTCCTTTCTGACCTCTCAATTAACGTATCTCAACAGTTGTCTTAGAGAAGACCAAGCATGTAGTTGAAAGCTGCAGATTCAAGGTAAGAAAAATGCCCAAAACAAGCTAATTCACCAGCAGCAGACATATGTGCAGAAAACCATCTGGAAGTCCTAGCTCCCCAAGTTGTTCAGGCTAACCCTCTGTCCCCCCAGTTCGATCAGAGCTCCAAGTCTGCCACTGAGATTTAAGTTCTTGTGCTATGGAAGTGCTTTTGAACAATTTGTCCATAAACCCATTTTTCCCCCATATCTTTCAGGACAGAAAAGTAATCCAAATAATTTCATTAGGTAAACATGAGTTTCTGTTACCCAAAGGATGCTGGCTCACTCACATGGGCAGGGGAGTGTTCAGCCTTAAGTGTGGCATGTCCTGGGCATTGGAGGAAGGAGTGAGTGGCTGCCAGTGGCATTTTGAGATAGGTTGCCTTGATTTCTCAGATTGCTACAGAAATTCATGAGTATATAAGGTGATTCCAGGCTCAGACTCCAATTTCTCCGTAAATGTCCACCTTCCATTTCCCTCATTAAATATATATATATATGCATACAAATACATTTAAAAAATTACTCTTACTGCAAGAGCCTAGTAAAATAGATTAAATGGCTCCCACTGGCTTCCTCGGGCACTGGTTCAAAATATTAATCTGATTATCATTATGGCTCAAATTCAGCATGGTTGTTAAGTATACATCTAACTGAAAGCACCTGAACAGTCCTGTTATGATGATTTACGGATTTAAAAATAGAAATATGTTTAAATGCTCTCTTGAACTCAGGTCTAAATGAAATCAATACATGCCATGGCTCTTCTTCATGAAATATTAAGGCAAGATACATAATTTATTGTGCTCTGCGTATGCATATGTATTTAGCACTGATTATTCTGTAATAGACCTATACATAATTTAAACTATATAACATCCACTTGGTGTGTGGAGGGGGGAGAAGTCTTCATTAAATCCCAAACGGTACATTGTTTGGTGACGTGGGGATTTAGTTTATTCTTATTCTGTGGATGTCTGCATAATAAAACTGTGTGCACACGTTCAGAAGCCCTCTTCCAGAGGGAAAAGAAACATCACAGCCTGTTGTACAGCTCTGGGAGCAGATCCTGCAAGCTGCTGCTGAAGGACAGGGCTGCAGCGAGCACCCAAGCCAGAGTGCCCAAACCACTGCAAGGGCCGCCAGCCATCAGGACTACCCCTCAGCAGCAAAGCTAGGAAATTCTCCATTTCATTTCATGGTGCATTGTCCTGGGTAACCCAAAATATTAACTGCATTCCATATCTATCTGTGCTCAAACTTGTTACAGTCTATTTAAGACCCTGCGGCCAGAAAACGGAATGGGAGGGCAGGGGCTGGGGGTGCCCTGGGCTCTTTAGAAGTCGAGGCACTCGGGCATAATCCCTCTCTAGCCTTTGCTTCTTGGCTTTTTCTTGCCTCTACTTACAAGAGCAGCAACTCGAGAAGCCGCATTTCGCAATACAAACCGTTCCAGAGTGAATTGTGCAGCACCCGCCGGTAGCTGCGGCATGGCACTGCGGGTGGCTGCGCCCCGCGCGCTCACCCCGGCCCGCCTGCGGCGCCCGCTGAGGGGAAGGCGCCGGGGCTCCGGCACACCCGGCCTGCTGCGTGCCGTCCGCTGCCAGGGGAAGGCGAAGTCCCTGCACGGCTCCCAGCCCTCGTCCGAGTCCCAGCTGCCGGAGGGTGCCAAGCTGCGTGCGCTGGCGGAGCTGATGCCACCAGGGACATCAGAGGGGCAGCGCTGCTGCCGTTTTCCCTCTGCCGGCCCTCACGCAGCCCCCTGTAGTGGGCGCCATCTTGGGGGACGCTCCCCTCTGCCATTCTGGGTTTCCCTCCGTTCCCCGGGGGAGGCCCTGAGATGTCAGCAACTTTGTGTGATAAATAGATGCTATAATATTGGCTTTTTGCAAATGTTAAAAGAAGTGATGTTAAAGTAGCCTTTGTAACAGTGGCTCTGCCACAAATAGATGCTATATGTAAAATATGCTATATAAGGTAGCGTTGTTGTGAGGATGTGGTTTTCTTAAATACTGTTTCATTTAACAAAAAAACTTAGAAATAGCTATGCTTACGAACTATTTGCCTGGATTCCATTCTGAATGATTACTCAAAAAGGGTTTGAATATGATTCTGGGATGTGCTGGAAGCAAGATTCCATTCTGAGTGGTTACTCGAAAGAGTTTGAATGTGCAATCACCTGTGGGATCGATTCCGGGAAATACCAAAACAAGATTCCATTCTGAATTGTTACTGGAAAGGGTTTTGAATATGTATAATTGTTTATGAATATGCATAATTGTTGATGAATATGTAATACTCCAGGTGTATAAAAAGGGCATTTTAGAGGCCACAGGTGTGCTCTTGGCTGAGCGCCAAAAGCACCCAGCGCTGTGACTTTTGCTTTATTATCTTTGCCCCTTATTGTCCTTTATTAAACTTTTAAATCTTAACAGGAGAGTGAACTTCGTTTTTCACATTTGTAATTAGTGGTTATTTACTGTTATTTTTGCCCGTTGCTATTTTGTTTTTTTAATAAACTGTTATTTTTTCACTTTTATCGATTCATATTCATTCCTCATTATTGGTGGAAAGGAAGGAAAAACTTAAAACTAAGAGGAGGTAACTCATTTTAGAGTGTCCCCCTTAAATTGTCTTAAACCAAGACATGCATTCAGCTGGACAGGAAAAAAGGGAGCCTGCGGTAGTAAAGCCCACCTTATTTATTCACTACCAGGGATTATAGTCATGGTCACTATTGGTTTCTAAGCTAGTTTCAGTTCTAGTTCTTGTTCGCCAATGCCATCATGCTATCTGTGGGCCTTACAGTAATATATAAAGTTGTATATTATATACATATTATATATAACTTGTATATTATATATACAATATATAACTTGTATATATATTGTTGTACATATATAAAATATGTACAGTAATATATATTCACAGAGAGAAGCATTCAAGAGCACATTTAAATATATTTATACACAGAAGTGGATTTCTACTCTGCCATGCACATTAGGGAGTAACATTCTTAAACTCAGTATGCATTTAAAAGCATTCCTTGGCTGAGAGATATGTGATACGTTTAGCACCTGTGTCATATGGGTGGGTTTTCAAAAGCTTTGCTGCCTTTCTTCACAACGGGACACTTCCTTGCCTGTACCTGGGACAGGTGCTGCCTCTGATGGAGAACGCTGACCACAGCGATCAGGACACGTCTGTGCCCTGCAAAGGCAGGGAGCTCTGCCTGGGCCTGCCCATTTCCCAGACCCAAGGAGATATACTGAAGGGGAAGAAGGGATAAACAATGGGAGGAAAGAAATGGCTCAGCTTTCTGCAGCAGAGCAATGTGGTGATAAACTGATCCCTAAGGGGCAGGTTCCTGTAGTGGGTTGACCATGGCTGGATGCCAGGCACCCACCAAAGCCACTCACTCACTGCCCTCCAGAGCTGGACAAGGGAGAGAAAATTTAACAAAGGGTTCATGGGTTGAGATAAGGAACTGGGAGAGATCACTCAGCAAATACTGTCATGGGCAAAACAGGCTCTAATTAGAGATATGAATCGAATTTATTACTAACAAAGAGCAGGATAATGAGAAGTAAAATAAACCCTTAAAAACACCTCTCCCCCACTCCTCCTCCTTCCCAGCTCTACCTCTTACCCCAATGGTGCAGGGAGATAGGAATGGGGGTTATGGTCAGTGTATTACCTGTGGTTTCTTCCACTGCTCAGGGAGAGGAGTCATTTCCCTGCTCCACCATGCGGTTCTGCCCATGGCAGACAGTTCTCTGTGAAGTTCTCCAACACTAGTTCATCCCCTGGGCAACAGTCCTCTTCAAACTGTTGCAGCGTGGGTCATTCTCCCATGGGGTGCAGTCCTTCAAGGAGAGGCTACTCCAGAGTGGGCTCCTCTCTCCATGTGTCTCCCACAGGGTCACAGCATCCTCTCAGGCATCCCCCTGCTCTGGTGTGGGGCTCCTCCACAGGCTGCGGGTGGATCTCTGCATCCCCGTGGATCNCATGCGGTTCTGCCCATGGCAGACAGTTCTCTGTGAAGTTCTCCAACACTAGTTCATCCCCTGGGCAACAGTCCTCTTCAAACTGTTGCAGCGTGGGTCATTCTCCCATGGGGTGCAGTCCTTCAAGGAGAGGCTACTCCAGAGTGGGCTCCTCTCTCCATGTGTCTCCCACAGGGTCACAGCATCCTCTCAGGCATCCCCCTGCTCTGGTGTGGGGCTCCTCCACAGGCTGCGGGTGGATCTCTGCATCCCCGTGGATCTCCGTGGGCTGCTGGGGTACAGCTGCTTCACCGTGGTCTTCACCACGGGCTGCACAGGAATCTCAGCTCTGGTGCCTGTGAATCAGGGGGAGGAGGGGAAGCAGAGGTTAAATGATTTGCTAAAGAGATGTTTGCTAAAAACAATGCATACAGCTTGCTCAACGCTTACTGTGCCTACCAAAGCAGAATGAGGAGCACCTCCTTCCCTCCTTCTGCACTGACCTTGGTGTCCGCAGAATTATTCTTCTCACGTGTTCTCACTCCACTCTTCTCTGGCCGCAATTACAACTGCACCATAACTTTTTTTTCTTTCTTCTTAAATATGTTATCNGGTGCCTGTGAATCAGGGGGAGGAGGGGAAGCAGAGGTTAAATGATTTGCTAAAGAGATGTTTGCTAAAAACAATGCATACAGCTTGCTCAACGCTTACTGTGCCTACCAAAGCAGAATGAGGAGCACCTCCTTCCCTCCTTCTGCACTGACCTTGGTGTCCGCAGAATTATTCTTCTCACGTGTTCTCACTCCACTCTTCTCTGGCCGCAATTACAACTGCACCATAACTTTTTTTTCTTTCTTCTTAAATATGTTATCCCAGAGGCGTTACCACTATTCATAATTGGTCCAGCCTTCACCAGCAGCACATCCACCTTTGGAGCCACCAGGGATTGGCTCTGCCGGACATTGGGAAGCTTCCAGCAGTTTCTCACAGAAGCCACCCATGTAGCGCTCCTGCTACCACAACCAGGCCATACAAATCCAAAGTGATTCCCCACCTCGGGACCTGTGCCAGGCAGCTCACACATAGACTCACATGTCCCCAAACAATCTAGAGGAAATTAGCCCTAAAGATTACACAAGGAGACATCTCCATTCAGTGAGGCCAGATCTGCCAGTGGGGATGCTGCAACACAACAAGGAAACCCTGCTGCTTTCTCCATCTTGTTCTAGGTTTCATTTGCTGCAAGGAATTGAAGTAACACAACCACCACCAGATACAGCAGAGAATACTCTGAAATCTCATTGCTTCCCAGTCTCTGCATACATATAAACCAATTTGCACAGTTCTTGGTAAGCAAATATCAATACCCTTTTCTTCTCCTGGCCTTCCACAATAACTCAAATAATACAAATAAACTTCTTGAGGCCAGGCTTACTTTACCAACTTTGTCACAGGCAAAGCTTTCAGCATGGAAGTCTCCAGCAGGAGAACACATAAAGGATGCAGTTCTTCCAGTCATGCTGTGCTGAGTCCGGTGTCCATGTCACTGCAGAAGAGCAGAAAATGCTTTCAGTAATGATAGGATCTCAACAAGCTGTAAGCACACACACACGGGATTTCAGATGTGCTTCCACCCTTGAGCAGCTCCTGAGATCCACTCTTTAGCTTTCTTGTTTCAAATAGGGGTTTCAGCCCAGTTTGCTTAGTGCCATGATGTAACACTGGCCCAATGCCAGGCACCCACTAAAGCCACTTGCTCACCCTCCCCTGCCACAGCTGGGCTGAGGAGAGAAAAAAAAATTAATGAAGGGCTCATGAGCTGAGATAAGGACTGGAAGATAACACTTCAAGGGCAGAACACACTCAAAGTTGCAAAGTGAATGTATTACTAACAGAATCAGAGGAGGATAATGAGAAGCAAAATAAGCCCTTAAAACACCTTTTTCTCCCCAACCCCTCCCTCCTTCCCACCGACAGAGCAGGGAGGGAGACAGGGGCTGGGGGGTTTGGTCAGGTCATCACCCCAGGTTTTCTTCTGCTGCTCCAGGAGAGGAGCCCTTCCCCTGTGAGACCCTGGGGTCCCTCCCGTGGCAGACAGTTCTCCGTGACCTTCTCCAGCGTGGGTCCCATCTCACGAGCAGCAGTTCTCCCAAACCTGCTGCAACCCTCGAGTCCCTCCCTCGGGCACACAGCCCTCCCAAAACTGCTGTGGCGTGGGTCACTCTTCCATGGGCTGCAGTGNTGCATCCCCATGGATCCCCAGGGGCTGTGGGTGGATCTCTGCATCCCCCTGGATCCCCAGGGGCTGCAGGGGCACAGCTGCTCCACCATGGTCTTCACCACGGCCTTCAATGGAATCTGGGCTCCGGCTCCTGGAGCGCCTCCTCCCCCTCCTTCTCCACTGCCCTCGGTGTCTCCCTGTTGTTTCCCTCACATGTTCTCACCTCCTCCTCTTCTCTGGCTAGAAGAAAAACTCTGTGTACTTTGATTTGATTTTCTTCTTGAATCAGTTATCACAGAGGCGTTACCAACCTCTCTCACTGGCCCAGCCCTGGCCATTGCCATGTCCATCTTCAGAGCCATCGGGGATTGGCTCTGCCGGACTTGGTGGAAGCTTCCAGCAGCTTCTCACAGAAGCCACCTCTGTGGCCCCCCACTACCGAAATCCTGGCCGTGCAAAACCAGCACACTTAGGTTCATCTATTTTCTTTATGTCTTCAAGTGTGAGGGAAACAAAACAAGGTAAAAATTGCCAGTTGTGCTCCAGTTTTGAGTTCAAGCCAATACAACTGCAACTTCACGTGACTTCTGGCAGATAATGATTACATAGGCAAAATTACCTGAAGTGTTTCAGAAAAAAACACAACTAAGTTTTAAGTTGCAGTGGGTTTGATGAAAACATTTCAGCAGTAGAATCAGGGGATATGATATTTGGAACTGCTAGTTGCATTCACCAAATTACTAACAGTGGAGAGTTAATACTTCACCCATGACGTCTCCATGCCAATCATTTACTAAGCATGCAATTATGAACACCTAGCAGAGAACAAGCCTCCCATGTAGTTGCTTGGAAAACCTTGTTGGAAAGTCATTGGGAATTGATCTGAGCCACCTGAAAGTCAGGAGGCACATACCTGCAGGCGAGTGCTGTGCTGTGAACCAGGCTGTGCTCCTACCTGAGGCCACCTCCCCAACTGAGAGATGTGCTCACAGCCCAACAGTCAACTGGATAAAAACTTGGAAAAATAAGAACAAACCTGAGGCTGTAGATCAAAAAGGTACAAGGAGCAGGAAAGCCTTTGTTGCACTCATGCCAAAGGGGTTTTTTGTTCTGTAGATACGAGGGACAATGGCACTATACTGAAGTCTTGAAGACTGCTCGGTATTTGTTGCCCATCTTCATCCATCTCAGCCTGAGTCTGGTAAGACAAAGTGAAGAGTTCCCACACCCTGAGCAAGCCAAAATAAGTCTCAGATTTCTTTGCTGAGCCCCCATAGGCCAATTTGAGTCTGGTTTCCATGTACGTGCACAGATAAGCTTCACCAAACTCACTGTTCACACAGCTGGATGCAGTATTACAAAACACTCTGTAAAGTAAGAGCTATGAAACCTTTTTCTTTTCTTTTTCTCTTTCCCCCTAAAAAAGTTATTTTTAAGTGCTGCCAAGAGTTATGTTAATTCAAAAAAAATAAAATGCCCTTGTCCTGTGCAGCTGCACAGGCTTGGTGACAGATGGCGCTACATGAATATGAATTTGGTTTTTAAATAGCTACATTAAATATTTAACATTACATTTCCTTACACACGAAGTGCACCTGAGCAGTGTCAGTATTTTAATTACTTCTTACACATCATAAATAATATATTAGAAATAAAGCTCAGGAAAACAATTTCTTGAGATGTTGCAAGACAGCAAAGGGTATATTCTCTGTGATTCGGCTCTCTGGGCAAACTTCCCTTAGAGTTGCACATTGCTCCCACCCTTAGCCAAGAGCTGAAGGGTGGGAGCAAGAGGAGGTGCTTGCAGGTAATACACTGGTCAGTTAATTTCCAGTTTCCTGGGTCCCAGAACACCACCTGCAGAGAACTTTTTCTAATAGTAAAGCTGCTTTGGTAAATATAGTAAATATTTACACAGCACTGGCAAGTGCAATAACTGCAGTGGTAAATTTACATTTGACCCAAGCACTGCTCTGGTCCTAGCTGGGAATGGTCAGCTGACAAGGCAGCCTCTGGAGGAGATGACATCCTCAAAGAACAGGTAGAAGGGGGAGAACCACATAAATAGAATGAAGCATATAGAGTGAAAAAGGCATTCAAAGCACATCAGTGAGAAGACTGGGGAGTGAAGTTTGCAGAGACCCACAATAATGCGAAATTTACGAAATTTATGGAGCAACAGTAAAAAAAAGTTCAGTGTTTTTTTTGAACAAGTATCATCTTCTTCACTCCTAGTTGGAAGTGTTCCCGGCCAGGCTGGATGGGGCTTTGGACAATCTAATCCAATGGAAGTTGTCCCTGCCCATGGCAGGGGTTGTGGAATGAGATGATATTTAAGGTCCCTTCCACGCCAAAGCATTCTGTGATTCCGTGACAAACCTGTACCAAAAAAAAAGTTCCTACTGACTCATTGTAATGTTCTCTGCATCTCTCTCACACCTACTCATATACCAGATACTTAAAGAGCAAAAATGATCACATGAATTTACCAAAATTTTTTCATGTTAGGCCTAGTAACATCAGTGATTGCCTGAAACCAGCCTCTGACCTGCTGGATTAGCTTCACATTTGGAACTCCTCTAGAAAGTGCATTGCAATAATGTCTGGTGAGAATGCCTGCTCGGGAGAAAGGGGAAACAAGGGACAACCAGGGCTGGGAGAAGAACTTTAAAAACTAAGACACAAGATTTTGTAAAATGTAAACTGTGACCAGGAGAGATTTTCTTCATTCTCCGCATGTGTGGATTAACCAAATACAAACATCTTCTCTCCACTGGCTATTTAGAGAAACTGTAGCACACAGAGACAGCTTGAAGCATGGGAAGCTCGGTCTATGAGGCTAAAAAAGCCCCAGAGGAGACAAAGCAGCAATGCCAGGTGTTCATGGAGCAACCACCTCTCTTGCTTCCAGTTTTGAAGAAAAACCTCCTATCATCCCCAACTTCCACGCTTTGATTCACATGGCAGAGCATCCTCAAAGCACAAAAGCTGGACTGCTCTGGGATCATACTAAACTGGTGGTCTGCTCCTCTCATCCAGGGGAAATCAGGCTGCAGGCACAGACCAGAGCTAGTCCAGAGTACAGCCTGGAAAACAGGCACAGCCCGTAGTCAGGTCCTCAGCACCGCTGTCTGTCCTTGCAGTCCCCCTTTGAGCACCCCCAGCCACATCAGTGCAGGTGCAGCCCTTGCCTGGGGTAGAGGCACCACTGGCTCCTCCACACTGTGACACAGCTGCTGCCTTGGAAGGTCAGGGCCATGCTCTGGCCAAAGAAACTGTCACTGTTTTCCTATCCTTCTTTCCACTGGATTCACACACACTTCATTCTGGTCAGAGCCAAGAGCTTCCCTCTGAGCTTTTCCTTGGCATCAGCGTCGTGCAGTGAGAGCTGATGGAGCCCCCCTGCCAGCTGGACCTTGCAAACTTCCACCCCTCCTCTTCTTCCTCTCCATGCATGTCCGACCTCCATCCCCACCTCTTTGCAGCATTCAACTGTGAAGTAAGAGAGCTCCTAGGGAGTTTTTCTTGTAGAACTGAATTGGGGATCATTTTTGTGACATTAATTGCATTATTAAATATGCAAGGTCTGAACCACATTTAATAACACACTTGTTCCAGTTAATCTCCCACTATCAGCTCAACCCTCAAAATATTTGTACTCTAACTGGGAGGTTTATATGGGCTAAACAGTAATTAGAAAGTTTAATAAGCACCATGGGAAGCTTCGTGAGCTGTTCTGCATTTCCTCATTCAGGTCAAATAAAATCTGTTGTCCTGTCTTCAAAAGGAGTTTGATATTTCCTAAAACTCAGTAAACTGTTGGGAAAATTAAAGTGGGTTAAAATGCTAATTGTATTGAGGAGGAAAAACCACTTTCCAAAGCTTACTTTCTCTTAGTTCTGAAGAGGCTTTGAGAAATATTACAGAGTTTAGAGAAGTCTTTTTACAAAAGGCATATTTAAAGCCCTGGGGGAAGAAGTACTCTAGAAGATGGAGCTTGCAGCTATGCATCCCCAATGGAATGATGCTCACATTGGAGTGATGCAGAGTTCTGAGCTGTATCTTCCTCAGATTCAGTACCTGACATCCTTCACAGGACAGCAATTAGACCAAGAGTCGCATTAAGAAGATACATACATCCACCCTTTGGAGTCCTGTTGAACTTCACAGGAAACCAACCATGCAAACCTCACCAAACCCCAATGAATAAATATTTCAGTGTTTCAATTTAATGAAGCAATCTCACACCAGAACAAACAAGAAAATTGCCACTTATACACACAGACTTTAGCATTTGTTTGCTATAGATAAACTGCAGTGGAGCTGGAAGTTTCCCTAAACCCTCTTTCTGGGCGACAGGAAAGCATAACCTTGCAGAGGAAAGCAGGGACATCTCCTGGGTTGTAAGAATAACATCAGGGAAAAGGATCCACAGCACACTACAAAGAGAGAGAAGGCATCTCAGAAGAGGGCAAAATAGCTGCAAAACTCTACTGCTCCGACTTCCACAGTAGGCAGCAACTGAAGGCCTGTTTTACCCCATTTTAGGAGATCCATAAACAAGGACATTTGGAGCATTAGCACACCAGTGAAGACAGAGTACTTGAGAGAGAAGCAGGTTTGTGGCGGTTCAGGAAATATTCACACTGAAAGCTACTACAAAGTTGTTAATTACATGTTGTAACATATTCATACCTATGTCTCTTCATTTAGGTCCATCGCCTTAAACTGTAGATGTAGCTACAGGCAAGCAAGTAAAGGAAATTTGAAACATTAACATCAGATTTTTAGAAGCAAATATTTCAAGCAAAATTCTAAAGAGCCTGTGCTCAGTACATTTCTTTTTTTTCATGTATCTGTATCATACTTTGAGGGTGAAACTACTCCAGCAGCTCAATGCAGAATTCATCTGTAAAATGTTGGAGGGAAGTCTTAGACTGGAAGCACTGGTTTTCCTCATCCTCCTTAGCTCTTGTTATTTGCCTGCATAATTTCATCTTAAGTTATCTTAAAAGTATTAATGTGCCCATTATGTCTTCTAGCTCCATTCAAATAGCTGAAATTCCAAACAATAGTCACATTTAAAAAAATACCACTTTCTTGCCTGGATAAATAAGGAAAGCTGTAGATCTTCAGCAACTGCTCAGTGTCAAATTCCTCCTGCCACGTGTCATTCCTCAACACTAAGGGAAGAATCCAATAAAGCTCCATTAACTGCTGCTGCCCTGGAGCCATCACAACATTGTCTCAGGCTGTATTTTTGCATAAAGCAGGAGGGAAGCATGCTGCTTTCACAGCTCTCCAGTGCATTGAATGTCATCACTTACATCGAATCATAGTGATGGATTCCATCACTGCACTGCTTTAGAAGATCAATCCAGTTTTGTGTTTGCTTTACTTTTGGGGGAGAGGGAAGCTTCAAGGCTTGCATAAAATGTCAGAAACTCAAGAAAAACTTTTTTCTGCGTGACTCTTAGCCTGGAAGAAAGTATTTCTTTCAATTTCACTTGCCATACAAAGATATTCACAAGTACATTTTAATTCATTCGCTGTTTGCTTCAGATGCAGTTAAACTGCAGCATTAAGATGAGATACAGCCTTTGACAGGCCTCAGAAGATAATAACACACACCAGATCTAAGGAAAACTATTTTCATCACAAGGATGGTCAAACACTGGAGAAGACTACAGAATCTCCATCCTTGAAGATATGTAAAACTCCAGTGGAGAAGTTCCTGAGCAGCCTGATTTAAGAAGATTTATATGAATTACTCTATATTTCTATTCTATTATTCTATATTTCTGTTCATCTCAGACATTTGTAGAAGTTCCAAAAACCGTAACAGTAAGTAGTTGTAGTCTGTCCAGCCAGTGATCCACAGGCTGCAGACCACCAGCAGCTTCAGAGCAGTTACTGGAGCCACACTCATAGAACTGTTCCATTTCTGATCGAAGCGTTACACAACAAACAAGGGGGCTCTCCTTCCAGAAAGCAATTCACAAAATTGCTGTTGTTCTGGTTAGCCAAAGCTGTTGTTTCCTGTTAGGTATTTGTACTGCAATTCTACATCTGGTAAGACTGTAGCAGCTAATGGAGCTATTAAGGCTCTGAGAATGAGAAAAAGCCAAAATCACAGAATCACAGAATGGTTTAGGTTGGAAAGGACCTGAAAGATCATTGAGTTCCAGCTCCCCTGCTGTGGGCAGGAACACCATCTACTAGACCAGGTTGCTGAAAGCCACATCCAACCTGGCCTTGAACACCTCCGTAAGATAGGTTGGATTTCAAAATACAGGTTGTAAACTAGGTTTTGAAGCATCCTCAGAAGACAACACCTGCACAATCCAACTCTTTTCTGTATTTTGTGCTTTTAAGAACGATGGAGATGGAGATGCCTTATGTTTAGAGGGAGAGGGATGATGAAAAGAGGGATGGATGGGTATGAGAAACAGATACTTACTTAGGAGGCATTGCTTAGTCCCTCTCATATTTCCTACAAGAGATTTTTGCAGTTATAAGGGTTTTGCTACAAAACTAAATGACCCATATACACATGGAATTTCAATAAGCATGACAAAAACAGAAAGAGAAAAAAAATTATCCAGATGCTATTAGAAAGCAACCAGTTTGCTCTACCCTCACTCTACAGCACTGCCTACAGCAAATGAGATCTAGAGCCTTTGCTGGAGTGTGATAGATATCAAATCAGTGCCTGGTAAAATTATGGAGAAGATTATTCTGGGAGGTATTGAAAAACACCTGAAAGATAATGCAGTCATTGATCACAGCCAGCACAGCTTCATGAGAGGAAAGTCCTGCTTATCAAATCTGATTTTCTTGTATGACAAGGTAACCCACCTGGTTGATCAAGGGAAGCCAGTTGATGTAATCTTTTTGGATTTTAAGTAAAGCTTTTCGTCTCTGCCAGGATCCTTCAGGATAAAATGTCCAGCATTCAGCTGGATAAATACATCATGGGGTGGATGAGCAGCTGGCTCATGGGTCAGGAACAAAGGGTGATAGTGAATGGGGTGATACCAGCCTGGTGACCTGTCACTAGTGGGGCTCTGCAGGGCTCCATCCTCAGCCCTGTGCTCTTCAACATCTTCACAGTGCCTTGGACACAGGGCTGGAAGCAATACTAAGCGAGTTCACAGACAATACAAAACTGGGAGGAGCTGTTGGCTCCCTCAAACGCAGGGAGGCCCTGCAGAGAGACCTCAGCAAATGAAAGGACTGGGCCATGCCAAGGCAGATGAAGTTCAAGAAGGGAAAGTGCTGGAATCTGTACCTGGGATGGGGCAGCCCTGGATGTATGGACAGACTGGGGAATTTGATGCTGGAAAGCAGTGCCACAGGACGGGACCTGGGGTCCTGGCTGAAGGAAAGCTGAAGATGAATCAGCAGTGCCTGGCAGCCACAAGGGCCAACGGGGGCATCAGGCCCAGCTTCGCTGGCCAGGTGGTGGAGGAGATTGTCCTGCTCTGCTCTGCTCTGCGCTGGGGCAGCCTCACCGTGAATGCTGTGTGCAAATTTGGTCAGCACAACATATGAATGACATTAAGCTACTGGAGAACGTTCAAGGGAGGGCAAAAAGAAGCACCTTGAGGGCACTTATGAAGCTGTATGAGGAGTGTATGAGGAGCACTTGGTTTGTTCAGCCTGGAGGAGACTGAGGGGAGACCTCATCGGGGTCTGCAGCTTCCTTGTGAGGGGAAGAGGAGGAGCAGACACTGATCCCTCCTCTGTGGTGACCAGAGACAGGACCCGAGGGAATGGCCTAGAGCTGTGTCAAGGGAGGTTTAGGTTGGATGTTAGAAAAAGGTTCTTCCCCCAGTGGGTGGCTGGGCACTGAACAGGCTCCCCAGGTCAGTGGTCACAGCACCAATCCTGACAGAGCTCAGGACCATTGGGACAACACTCTCGGGCATACAGTGTGACTCTTGGGGCTGTCCTGTGCAGGGCCAGACGTTGGACTCCATGATCCTTGTGGGTCCTTTCCAACTTGGCATATTCTGTGATTCTGTGAAATACACAGAGCATTAATCTACAAATTTTAGTTTCTTGCAGGCTCCTTTCCCTTAGAAGCACTTACTAAGTGCTGGTACTTAGTCCTTTACATATTCCACCTCCTGCAGGTACACAAGCCAAAGTCACCCTAGATCTTCTCATGCCCATACATGGATAGTTCCTGCATTTCTGTTTGGACACCATCACCTTAACACTTCTACTAAACTAGGTTAACAGGATAATTAAGCGTGGAAGAGGTTAGAACTGCCATTTTGGATACCTTCCTGAGCCTACCTAGTAGAGCAGGTTATAAAAAATAAGGTGCTTTGCGTGGCAAAGTGTTTGCAAATTTCTGAAGTCATCCTGTTTTGGTACTAAAGAGTGGGGTTTCTACATTCTTTACAAGCTGCCACTGGGGACATATCTGCATTATTTTTGAAAGAATGAAAGGAATGAAGAATGAGAAGCTTTTGGGGTTTGGAATTTCCCAATTCATGGAACTGTTCAGAAGTCCTTGGCTTCCAGTCAACTCCTGCTCTCGTGGTCAAACCAAGAAAGTGAAATTTAAAAAGGTAATCCATTTCTTATACAAACTTAATGACAACAACAACAATAAATTTAAAAATTAACTTCAAGTTAAAAGTGACTTTTGCTCTGAAACACTGATCCACTCTACTAGACTCATAATTCCTTCCAGAAGGAATATTTTGTGGTTTGCTCTGTCCCCATCAATAATGTATCAGCAATGTTACAATTCTAGACCTTGGTAGGAAACACTTCTGGTAGCCAATAAATTTCTTCAAGACTACAAAAATTCCCCCTTTCGACGTTGGGACAAATCCCTTTTGCAAGGCTTTTTCTCATGACAAACACCAGGGCAGGGAAAACCTGCCTGGAATGGGCTCCTAGCAGGGCCAACAGGGTGAAGAGCACCCACATACGTGGGTTTTTCGTCTCCCTTCCCCACCCCTTTCAAGCCACGAGGCAGAGGTCTCCAGGCCTGATGCAGTGTTACCCCCTGGGTGATTCAAGCAGTGGCTGCGCTCCCGTTGAGTTACTCAAATAACACAGCTCTGACATCTTCCCTGCAGTGAATCACACACGCAGGAGCAGGCAGCCATTCAGATGTGTAAAAGGAAACACAAAGGTAGGCATTCTCCTTGAAAAACAGGGAAAAATAAATTTGCCTCCCAACTAAGCCCTTAATTTGTAGCATAACCCACAGTCTTCCCCTCGTATCTAAAGGGCAGATCTTTTAATGAGGTTATTTGGGAACATACAGTTAGCATATTTTTAAACACTATGCCAAAAAGTAGATGTGTTTTCTTAACAAGTGCTTAACATCAACCTATAACCACATGCTATAACCACAAAGACCAATTTGTCTTCCAAACAACTTTGAGTCAGGGACAGTCTCCACACAAGTTACATCAAGGCCCAGGTAATCTTTCAAAATATAACTAAAAGAAGCAAGATAAACAGCATCTCATAAGACCTTGGAAAATGTGATGCACTACTGCTTTATATGCTAATTTCTCTGCTGAAGATAATACAACACACAATTAATAGTTTAAATGCATTCTTAACCAATATATTACTCAATTTGTTTAAAAGTTGCGTTTCTTTTATGTATCCTGTTGACAAATATTGAGTAGGAGAAATCCATGGATGTTTCTGGGAGTTAAGAAAGAAGAAACCTGTGTCCTTTCTATATATCTAAGAGTCATAATATTCCCAATATGACCAACTTTATTTAAAACAAAACAAAGCAGTCAAACAAAAACCCCACAGAACACAAATGGGGCACAGCATTAAAAAAACATGTACTGTGAAAAACGTCCTGCAAAACAACCCCACTATGCCAAGAATATCATGAACATCAACAAGTGACAACTGTAATCAAGAAGACAGAGGAAGAACATATACTAACTGTATATTATAAAACATCATTTTACTTGGCTCATATGAAACTTATTCACATTGTAGCTCTCAATCTGTAGCATAGAGATTTGGTATCCTGAGAAAAGTTAACAAGGTGACTTTGGATAAAATTGGAGACCTTGTGTTGCCCCCTCTCTTTCACTAAAGAATAGATGTTACTGACACTTTGCATTAAACAAATAAAATTTGTTTCTTAGCTCTAGGCACCAAGGCCTATGAAACAGGCCCATATGACCCATGGCATTCTTAACTACCTCATAGTATAATTTCCTACTCTGCTCTGAATTTTAAAGAGTTTACAGACTGCCTAAAGACTTTTTTTGGGACTTTACAGACATAAGTGTTTTTAATTTTACCAAAGATAGTCATTGTCATCTGTTTTTGCTTGGCTCCTTACCCACTTTACTTTTTCCAACAACTGATTTTATCACAGTCCTACCACTGTATTTATCACATCACTAGGATGTACTACTCCAAAATTAAATAGAGAACAGTTATTAACTAAGCTATGATTACAATAAGAGCTCCTGGCATTTATTTATTCCTTTAGAATAAATAAATTCCTTTAGACCCTGGTCTGAAACTCACCTAAGTAATGTGAGCCTAAAAACACCTTAAACTGCATCCTCTGGAGCGCAGTGTTAGTACGAATTGTGGTGGTGCAGTGCCAAACATGTTAGAGAATTTAATGCACATCAGGTCCCAAAATAAATCCTCACATTAATTTACCAGTTTCAATGCTACCTATCCCTGTTGATCAACTTTTACTCAAGTTTTCTCTGGAGGGAGAAAAGAATTTGTTACTGCTTAAGAGGAGCTATGGCCAAAGACCAAATTTTTCTAAAATTATTTCAAATAGTCTTGAATTTTTTGAACTTTAAGCTTATAATCATATGACATACTGGGAAACGCACCAGGAAGACCTGGTCCTCCTTGGACCACTTTGCACTAATTTTTTGTACCAGTTTCACTGCACAGAAAACCTCAACTTTTTCCCTCATGCTGCACCTTACAAAGCATCCAGTTTTCATCAATTCATGCTAAATTAACATCACTTTTTTGCATCCTGCAGCTTAAAACTCATTGTTCCTCTTACAATACGACTTACACAACCAGCAAACTCCTACGTGAAAACCTCCAGCACAACTCTCTACCATCAACACATTCCTATCAGAGAACTTTATGTTGTTCCTAAGATTCCTACCCAAAAAACATCTGGAAACAAAGATCCAATAACAGCTAAATAAAATAACAGCTAAAGCTCCCCAATGATCCCTGCAAAGTCAAAGCCAGGACTGCACTGGGATTTTGTTGGTACGTGTTAATGCAGAGCTGGGTTTGAAAGTCCCTAAGGGTACACTTCACAATTTCATGTGGCATTTGCTGAAAAAACAGTATTTGCACTTAGAGAAGGGCACACAGAGAACCTTGTTTAAAAGAGCCAGGAGAAAGTTGCTCTTCAGTGCTCTGAAGCTGAGGGGAATCAGGGAGATCTTTATACCCTAGGGAATACCTTCTGCTCCATGTAGAATACCTGCTTGCATTACTAACCCGAAGACTCCTGCCCTAAGCAGAGATTTGGCCTGAAAAAGGTACAAGAACTATTTTCCAAGTGTAAATTCAGCATATTGAGTAATTCAGTCACAAAAGTAAGCAGCAGCATGAAATTAGAGCAAAACCTTCAACTGCCCCGAAGGTGGCCCGGCTCTGGTGCTCACACACAGACCCTTTGACACTGAGTACAGCTCTCACCAGAAGTGAGAATCACAGAACTAAATAATTTTTGAAATGAAAAATCAAGACATTACACAGCTGTTAGCCAGACTAGAACTGGTGCTTATTTCTGGGTAACTTTCAGGAATTACATCTGCAAGGTCGATAAAAGGTAATTTCTCCAGCAGAGGATTCTCATTCCTACAGTCCTTTACCCCTGATTAAAGCACATGGCCCAAACACACCATCAAAAGGCAAACAAACAGAAACTAAATCAGTATGTTCCATCCCAAGGTAAGACAATAGCTTTTGTGTTATTGCAGCAGGTAAAGCCCAGTTATGCCATATAATTTCATTTACCAAACTCCTCTAATTACTCCTTTTCTTTCCCTGACTGCTAGGAGGGCCAGTAATAGGCCACAGCTGGTGGCATTCAATGTTACACTGCTCCCAGCAGCTGGAGTCCTGCCTTCACTGTTGGGCACAGCTTTAATTAGCCATGATACTTTGGAGGCAATTACAGCTAGAAGTTGATTTTTTTTTTAAAGAATTATTGACAGGCACATTCTTTGTCTCTCAGTGTGAAAATGGATGTGAAATCGCAATTGACATGCTAAAAAAAGTAGACAGGTAACCTAAAGAGCGCCTATGTTTCAGGAAGATTCCAATTTTTAATATCTAGGTTTGAGAGCATTTTTATGGCCTGGGAGTTAATGTAAAGAGTTTGCGGGTTCCTGGTCAGAGAGCTCCACTCTGGCTGCTCATCCCTGTATAATGCTGCACAGGGAAATACCCTCAGTGAGGTCACCAGGGCTCGCCCCATTCTCCAGGAACGGTGCAGGATGGGCCACAAGACTGGAGGTCTGGAATGTAAATCCAGAGTAGGAGTTTTCTGTACCCCTCTGTTTCATTGGCTTGCAGGGCAGGGAAATGCAGAGCACCAGCCATCTAAACCCTCGGGCAAAACATTGCTTTTAAAATACCCTGCTTGGAATTGTTAGGACAGCCTGAAAACACGGAAAAGGAGTATTTCAATGGCTCTGTTATCATTGCACAGGCATGGAAAATACTTCTCACACTGAATAATCCTCACCATTCACAACAATTTGCTGTTTAATTAAGAGTTTGAGGTTCGGTCATGATATTACAATTAACCCCTTCCTTCGTGGCAGAGCTGACTGTGACTGCACCAGAGAACCTCCCACCTTGTTAAAGCTCTGGCTTGTGTGGCTGGAGGAGAAAACATCACTGCCTACCTTGAAGGTACAAAGCCCTGTGCATGGCATGGATCAATGAAACTCTTCAGACTGAATGACTGAATTACCTGTATTTTATGGCAGGTGTTAGGAGTCACAGGTTAACAGCACAATGTTGGCACAAACCAGCATACCTCATTAAGCCCAATCTATAATGAAAATATAACATTAATATTTTAGCAAACTGGTGTCTTGGTATTTTTAATACATTCAAGCTGAAGAAGCAAACTTTTTCCCTTAAAAAGCAAATTGTTAATAAATAGCACTGAACACCGAGGTTCCTAAACTGATGCCTGGGAAGCCACTGTCTGAAATACCTATTTCAGGCCATCTAGGAGAACACCAGTTAAGTTTGTCAACCAGAAAGTAATATTCACCCAGAAAAGGTATCCGACTTACTGATATTTCAACAGAATGCTCTCTCATTACCCAGTTACGCTTCAGAGGAAGGGGTGAGTTTGTAATACCTTGACCATACTTTAAATTCTGCCCTGCCTTGTGTTGCCTTGCACTCCATTACCTTGCCTTGACCCTGCCCTGCCCTTCCTCAGCCTCACCCTGCCCTTTTCTGGGGCCTCTGCCATCTTTTCAGCCTCCACTACTTCCTGGCCTCTACTTCCCTCCAGCTTCCCACCATTTTTAGGGCTTCATATTTATGGCCACACCTTGCTTTCCAGCCTCCCATCCCCTTTAAAACTTCCACATCTTTTTTTGCCTCTCCTATCCCCTTTCCTTTCTCTTCCCTCCAGACTTCCAACCCTTTCACTCTCCGGCTCTAATTTAGCCTCCCATCTCTTTTAGGGCTCCGCTTTTTTCTAGCTACTTGCTTTCCAGCCTCCCTCTTCTTTTTGGACTCTCACACCATTTCAGCCTCCACTCCTTTTAAGCCTTCACTTTTTCCTGGCTTCCACTTATGCTCCAGCCACCCGTAGCTTTTCCATCTCCCACTAAGTTTGACCTCCACTGTTTTCTGGCCTAAACTTTTCCTCAGGCCTCTCATACTGTTTGGCTTTCTACCACATATCAGCTTCCACTTTTTTCTCTCCTAAAGTTTCACTCCAACTTAGCATCCCTTTCCAGACTTCTACCCCTTTTCACCCTCCCACTCAAATTTAACCTCCCACCACTTCACAGACTCCACTTTTTTCTGCCCTCTACCCTCTATTCAGCCTTCCACCCCATTTCGGCCTTTACATTTTTCTGGCCTCTGCTTGATCTCCAGATCTCCTCTTCTTGGCCTCCCACCTCTTTTTGCCCCTCTTTTCCTCCCCACACTCTCCCCTGGCTTTTCACCTTCCCCATTTTTGGTCTATACTTCGGGGGTTTTTTGCCTCTGACATAATTGTGTCCTCCTGTCCTTTCAGCTTCTGCATTTCTTTCTCTCTCCCACCCTTTCTTGGCCCTCTACCCTTTTGCAGCCTCTGTTTTTTCTTGACTCATTTTTTCTTCTCACAGAACTTTTTTTTTGTCTTTTACTCTTTTTCAGCCTCTACTTTTTTTCTCTCCAGTTTTCTTTGTCACTGCACTTCCTTTCTGGCCTCTTTCTCATTTTTAGCCTCCACTTTTTTTTCAGCCTTCCTTATTTACTCCACTTGCACACTTTTTTTTGCCCTTTACCTTCTACACTGAGGCTTCTGTTCTTTTTCAGTCTCCCACTCTTCTTTGTCCCTCTACCCCTTTAGGGGCTCACCTTTATATTAAGCCTCCACTCTATTTAATGTTTTCTCCTTATTCCACCACTCTTCATCAGACTCTCAGACTCCATTTCACAAAAACATTTCATTCATGTCCCACAGTACTTTAGCCTCCCCCCAAGTTTCAGCCTCCACTTTTTGCCCTCCAGTCTCCCACACTCCTTTGGCCTCCCAGCGCCTGCACTCTTCTCAGGCCTCTACCTCCCCTCCAGACTCCCACTGCTTTTCAGCCTCTCACAAGAAAAAATCATACACTGAAATGCAGCTGGCAAACGCTAACTCTTTTTTTCCTGCTTTTCCTCAAGCAGTGTATTGAGAACATCCTGTGCCGTGTTTTGTGCTCAAGAAGAAACTGCCCACGCTGGGCTATGGGCTACCCGGTACTCAGTAGTTCGGTGTCAGCCAAAGGGTTCCTCAAACCAAGGGATTTAAGGCTGCCCAATACTTCTAATAAGACTCAGCTTTCCATTGCCAATCTGTAATTCTGCACCAAAATATTTAGGAAATGCATAGTTGCACAGCCTGAAGTATTAAATACCAGCTGTTTGGGGGCTGGGGTTGTTTTGTTCGGCTCTGATTTCAGACACAGCCAATTCCAGGGGCAAAGCTAGGGAGGAATACTTCATCCACCCACACAGGCAAGGAAAAGCCAGACCTTTGTCTCAGCAGCTCCAGCACTCTAATTTCTTGGCACTCTGGGATGGTGTGAGAAATTTTACATTAAATCATGAGGGCTGCCACTGGGTCAACAATGTACCAAGAACTCCTGGGCATTTCAGTTCAAATTCTCCACAGATAGGCCGAATTTCCCTGTAACTGATATCCACAGACCCCCTTGAAAGGGGATGTGAGGCAATGGGAGGAAGCAAATGTCCCAAATGTCCCTGGTAGCCATCAGCCGGTGGCAGGAGGCTTGGCTTCAGCTGCAGGAATGGGGAACAATGAGCGGAAGAAAGGGAGATAAGCAGCCAGGAAACACACAGGGCACAGTGGAGCAGAAAGCCACAAGAAAGCAGAGGGAGAGCTGCAAGGCAAAAAACAAACTGGCATCCAGTGTTGAATAGGAGGGATCCCTGTATCAGAAAGGAAGCCCTCAGAAATGTTAGGTGGCACGTCAGAGTGAGAGTGCAAGTGGTAAAATTCCATGAGGCCAGGGGCAGCAGGAAAACCGTGCTGGCAAAGGAGAGCAGAGATCCTGTGAGCCTCTTTGTGAAGTCCCTGGGGCAATGGAGACTGGTGCATGAGCTGGAAGAGCCTGGTTATCCTGTCACTCGGACAATCTCCCAGAGGGAAATGCTGGAAAAAGCTGGGATCATGCATGTAAAACCTGGTGACCAACGTTCACTTTCAGATACTCAGTCTGGGACCAAAAAAAGGTGGTGCAGGTTTCTCTACCTCAGCAATGCAAAGACAGGGCCAGAGGGAGCCACACCACCTGGGACAGAAACAGGTCCATATGGAGTACAAAGATGTCCAATTTTCCAAATGGCTCATACAGGATAAAGTGATCAACATCTTCTGTCCGATTTCAAACCCTAGATAACTGCACGGGAAGGTCAGATTTGCAGTGTTCAGCACTCAAAATTCATCAAGTCCTAATAGCAGATCTGCTGATGACACATGCATTCAGTCCCCCTATTCAGCTGTGACAGTCTGATGCTGCCTTTAGTTATACAGTAACATATCTGTGCTTTCCACAGTGCACTGCCTAGAAAAGGGGCACGAGAGCAGAGTCACAAGTAATTTCTTTCTGCTGCTCTTGTCCTGAAACTCCTTTTCTATCCCTCCCCCATCTCCCTTCATCATCACTCATTACACCTTCCAAGCCCTGAAGTAGGAGAGGGGCAGTTGGCTGGCCCAGAGGGTGCTCACTTCAGAGCCCGTAATCTCTCCTGTACGACAAGGCTTGTCTGGGCTCCAGGGAGGCATTCCAACTGCTCTGCGAAGGAAGGGGTGACCTGCTGTGCCATCCCCAACCTGGACTGCAGCAGTGGGCTCGGTCAGCCCTGATGTGGAGTCTTTCCCATGGGTTTCACAGCATAGCCTAGACTCATTTGTAAAAAATTACTGAGAGACTAATCCAGCCTCAGGATTTCCTATGTCCTCATCTGCCCTACTTTGTAACCAAAGAGAAGCTGCCCACCAAAACAGCTGCTGCTCCTAAGGTGGCTTCAGCTAATTCTGCATCTACACACATTTCTCCTCAAAAATTGAGGTGTAGCACATGTCCAGGAAGTCTTGTGCGAGGCAGCTCCAGGGTTGGAACACAGGCAGATGCCTTCCAGAGGCTAAGAAGTGTGGGAAGAACCAGGTGCTCAGGGTAGGGGACTGCAATCCCCAGGGGGGTAGGTCAGAGGGGCAGCCAAATACATCTCACCCAACAACCCTACAGGGAAAAAGCTATTTCCCTCTCTTCCCACAAAACACAGAGAACAAGAACATTTTGACAAAGAGGGTCAAGCCCAAGCACTTTTGCAGCTGACCTCCATGCTAGTGGCACTGGATTTACAAACAGTTTTCTGGCCATGCTGTGTTTTGGTGTCACCCTCCCTAATGCTGTGGCACAGTGGCCATTCAGGAATGCACCTTATGCATAAGGCTCTGCTGTTTGCTCTAAGGAAAGGGCAACTGCACAGCTCACGTGCAGCAAGACAGCAATCATCACCTGAGCCTTTATTTACCCATGCTCCAACAGCACTGTCTAAAGTGAATAATAATCAAATATCCTGTACCATGTTATAGAGGCAATGCAAATATCCCTCCATGCGTGACAGAATGACCTACTAAGATTTCTCCTACAGGACAGGGAGCTGTTGGACTGTCCAACAGACAGGACTTCTGTTTTAAAGTTACACAGTATGCTGCTGTGCCAGGGAACGGGGAAGCAAATCTAGGGTGTCACTTAGAGCAGATATATTTCATCCCATCTTTGATACTATGCTGAACAGATACTTCTCTCTGACTCTATACACTAGAATATTATAAAAAAAGAAAACCCTGATTCCAGTTTAGTCCTGCAACCCTGATCAACTGAACTGTGCTCTTCTCTCTGTGCTCTTCAACTGTGCGCTTCTCAAAATGTGCAAGTTGTTCTCATACTGTAGACCCTGATAATTATTGGCTTCAATGGAAGGAAATATACTCCAAAATAATAATTCCCAGGCTGAAATCAAGCTCTGTTATTTTCATGCCATTGCTAATATGTCCAGAGCAGATTTATTAAAGCCATGAGTCAACCCTTGCCAGACATTAGAGATGATGCTTGTGAATAAGCAACTTTGGTGTTTATTCCTCCTGCCTCCTCATCTGCTGAGCTGCACCAGGGAAGCAACTTGTCAGGCTAATTATTCACAGAGATTTTAAGCTGCGTATTTTCTCTCTGGACTAACCTAACCCAGATGGGGGAAAGGCATGGTTTTAATTAATCCTTCCATATATCCCATGACACTTGGTCACATGTGCATGCATAGGTATGTGCATCATGTGCATCAGCCAGTAAAATAACCACATTGTACACCAGGAACAAGCTGGCTATCACATGCTGTTCTGTTTGCCTTCTTTTTATGGGATTTTAGTGCTGCATCCAAACAAACCAGTTCTGGAATGAAACAAGGAAATACTCTTAATGACTACAGAGCATTTTTTTCATAGCTACAAAATTTTTTACAAAAGTAATAGACTGACCATGACCCTCAAGTAGTTTCACTGCAGGTCAAAAGGCAAGATTAAAAGCTATATACTTTCTCTATACTGTTCAATAAGATCTTGGGAAAGAGAGTGAAATCAGCCTTCCTTCCAGCATATGGAAAGTAATTTAAAAGGGACACAACCATCAGAGCCCACACTAGAAGCCTCGGGGCAGCCAGTGCTCTAAAGCAACTCAAGGTATTTCTTTCCTGAAACAAGTGACAGACCCAAGCTCCAGGGAGGGCAGAGGCTTGCACAAACTGCAGAATCACTTACCAACAGTGCACTGAGCAGCACAGGATATGACAAAAACAGCTGCTTCTTGTCCCTGGTGACACCTGAGGTCAGGTGCTCTTCTCTCTGCAGTGACAGAGGCAGGTTTGCTTCCAGACTGTACACATTTACTTTTCTTCATCCTCACACAGCATTATTTTTTCTTTGGCTCTAGCTATGGGGATTGAAAGATGAAGTAGGAGGATCTTACTTTAAGGGAGGAATGAAGTAGATGCTGGATGGGAAGCAGGACTTTTACAAACAAATTAATTGAATATAACACTGCCTGTTAGCATACACTGATCCAGTTTGAGTGCAGGACTTGGGAGCACAAGGCAAAGCTCCACCCAACTTAGGGAAGACTTAAAAAGCACCACATTTTCACACCAGTCTCTAATTCTAGATTGCATGGGATTTTCAGGTGAAAGGAATGAGAGGGATGTGTCTTTACAAATAAATTGTGGGCCTGCTAGTAGATAAAGGCAGATACTGATAGGTGAAAGAAGCAATGGGAGGAACCATAAATTCCAGAGGAATTCCACTAATTGACACAGACTCACCCAAGGCTGTGCTAAGTTCCTGGACTTAGAGAAAAAGAACAGAGATACAAAGAAAAAGGGGGTCTGTATTAGGTGATTTGGGAAGTCTGTATCTCTCAAGTACCTCAGCCAACGGGGAAAGAGAGATGGAAATGCATCTGGGAAATTGGGATAAAAAGGAGGCTGCATCCTCCAGCAATTCGAGAGACTCCGTGGGAAATGTCCCATGGCCTCTCCCTTTGTTCGAATAAAGTAAAGGGACTCTTCTGTCTCCTTTTTGGACATAAACCTCTGGTGTTTGTGGATTAATTTTTCCTGACAGAAGGAATCTCAAACAGAGGTCTAATTAGGCAAGATGCAAAATAACAAACCTTGCTTTCTTCCAAAGGCTCTGAGAGTGAGGACAGGAGGGGAGTAGTAAACATGATTACTCAGAAGTTTGGTTTTCTTGGCTTTTTGTGCTGCAGGTTTTCCTTCTCACATTAACTGGTATTCCAAACAAAAAAAAAATCCAAAGCCCAGCAATTAAATAGGGTTGACAATATGCTATTCATAGGATTTGCTGATTCAGTGATGATGCTCACCTTGCTGTACCTATTGTGATCATCACAGGCAGAGCTGTCTGTGCTGGGAGCATGTCTGGAAAACACAGGAACCAGGCAATGGCGTGGATGAGAATGGAAGCACCAAGCTACAACGTCCAAAATGCACCACAGTGACGTTTTCAAATGGGAACAGCTTTGTTGTTGTTTAAGTAATTCTTATTCTTCTAATTCAGCGTCCTCTTTGAAAAGAAAGTCCATTTGCAGCTCCCCAGCAGCTCCTGCAGTACTTTGCATGCAGCAGGGGGGTGGGACGGCGGTGGGAGCCGATGTGTGCTTGGTGTGGGCTGAGGGGCTGCGCTCACAGCTCTGTCACAACGCGCTGTGCCTGGGGTCATGGAGGAGAGCTCTGCCCACCCTGCACAGGCGGGAGGGCTGGGGGCAGCACGGAGGAAAGCTCGGGGGTCAGGACAGAGGAGAGCCTGGGTGCAGGATGCAGGAGAGACTGGGAATTAGGATGGAGGAGAGCCCAGACCAGCTCGGCCCTGAGGGCAAAGGGAGCGGAGCCAGCGCTGGACCCACAGCTCAGCTGCAGCCGCTTCAGAAACTGCAAAGTTCAGTTTCAAACCTGTCTGCTTTGGGTGTTTTTCCTCCCTTGCACTGCACTTTTCCCTTGCTGCACCCGTATGATGGTTCCTGGGGGCTCTTCAGACAAACATCGTGGTCGACACTCCATTTCCATTGCAGCTGAGCAACGTGACTTTGGACAAACCAAACTTTTAGAACATACTTGACTTTGTGTTTACATAAATTAATAAAACTGGAGGAACAAAAAACCATTAGAAATTGAAGCAAAGTCACATCCCAAGTGGATGTCTTTGAAAACACTGTGCTGAGGGCTGTGTGCTCCTACAGAAGAATGTGCTATACAGTGCATTTTTGAAGGTTTAATGTAGGATCACATCACAAATATGCACAAAAAGAGCAGATAAGGATTTCCTGGGGAAGAAGCAAGAAAATAGCCCAGCTTGTCACAAAGCTCCTACAGATGTGGTAAAGCAGTAAGTGCAGCTTTAGAGCAACAGAGCATTTCAGCGTGCTCCAGGCCACAAAACAGATGTGGGAGAGATACTGCTCAAAGTTATTGAAATAATTGATATTGTGCCATGTGTCTCTCACTGGTCCCTGGATGCTGTTTGTACCGGCACAAGTGAGCCTGGGTGATGCTGCAGAGGTTCAGTCACCGAAATCACTGTGATGGGGTAAAAGCAGTGTCAGAGCACGTAAAAGGCTCCTCAGTTAATAAAAGGTTTGTGAAAAATGCCTCCTGCCTCTTTAAAGCAGTCCACCATGCCACCCTCATTTTTCATGTGCTAATGAAAAATGCTTAATTCCTCTAGAAAAAAAGCAATCTGGTGGCTTACAATTAGGGAAATATTTTCACTGTAACATCATGACACGTATGACTGTCACAAATGCTGCTCATTTTTCTCTTACTGAGGTTTTAAAGGGCAGTACTGTGCTCTGCTCTGGCAATTTTTAATGCGACCAATGTCAGTATTGGGTTGCAAGTGGATTAAATAAAGGTGGCTGTTAATCACAGAGAAATGCTATGGGAGAGCCCATCTTCAGAAGTGGTGGCTAACAAGGATAAACTTCCAGCTGTCTGGGAATTTTCTACATCTTTAACAGGGTTTTACGATTTCACAATTCTTTTCATAGCAGAACACGACATGATGAGCGGTGACTGCAGACGCTGCGATTCCAGCACTCATCTACGTGATTTCAGTGGGTGCTTTGGGGTAAATAATGAGGTTTTTAACATTATTTAACAAGCTATTCACAACTTAACAAATTGTTCAGTTATTTACCAACTCAGTAGAAATACCTGTTAAAGTCACCCTCCCTGGAGGTCTTCAAGAACAGACTGGATATGGCACTTAGTGCTCTGGTCTAGCTGACATGGTGGAAATCAATCACAGCTTGGACTTGATGATCCTGGAGGTCTTTTCCAAACTAAATGATTCTGTGATCTGTGTGATTCTGAGAAAATACTGAGGATTTAATACCTGGAGGGTTAATATCCTTCTGCCAGCTTTCAGAACCAATCTTTCCCCTAAATTATCCCTTTATTTTTAATTATAAATAAAAATTTGAGTGTTGCAGGATGTTGTTCTTTTTCAACTTTCTTGGTATCCAGCCCAATGGAAAACCTGTCCCCAGACTGCTGGTTATTAACTGAAATCTTAAAACAGCATTATCATAATATTCCCAAATATTTCTGTCCTACTTATCATGATCATATTTTCAAACTACCTAACAACTCAGCACTATTTTCTTACTGAAAGACCGCCCTAGGGTACTAAAGACTACTGCCAGCTAGAACACAACAGTCATTTGCTCTTTAAAAGTAGAGTTGGTTCCCCTCTGCAGACTATACCAAAGAGGACTGTTTTTTGATGCACCCCATTTTAATTTCTTTTAAGCATGGGAGAGTAGAAAAACAAAGATAATTTTGAATATGTTGGCACCATCTGCAAAGAATTCTATTAAAGCACAAAAAATTAAGTGGTTTTGGTTTTTAAATTTTCAAGAGAAGTATTAGAAACATGATGGTTCAGAAGTCAGGTAAGGAATTGTTGGCGACTACAATTCTTTATTGGACAGATGTTGCTGAACATTGAACACTTGTTTATGTAGGCACGGATTTAAGAATAACATCACAAAATCAAAAGGCTTAAGTGCAGACCTGCCCTGAGAAGCAGGCCTGGTGAGTCTGTCTACTCCTACAACTCAGCTAAGAAAAGGGGGAAAAAAACTGCCATTATAAGAGAAGAAGCATGTTATAAATTCTGGTTACAGAACTAGACAATCTTTCCTTCAAGGTCCAGAGCACTGGAAAACTCAGGTTCCCTGTGTACACGAACATTGTGTTTGTTGCAGGAAATATTTTAAGTTATACTCTGCCTTATACAAGTGGTTTATCTGTAAGAAAACTTAATAAAGCTGTACTGATTCAAACAGTTCTCTTAACAACTTTTTAAATGTATTTCAGAATTATATTTCAGAATAAAAAATGATACACTTAAACCCAGATAACAACCTACCCAAAACAGAGCAAGCTTCAGCAAACGGTGACCAAGAAAGACTGAACAGGGGAAGCCAGTGTGACTTTAAGCAATGGTCTTTGCCAGATTTCATTCCTGCTTGCATCAGAATCTTCTCCCTAAGAAGATTCATGAGATAAAAAGGTAAATTGAACATGTCCTTGTCTTTCCTCATCTCGTAAGGGCAGTTTTCTACAGTTCTTAGTAACAGAAAAAAAATATACTTTTCCAGAGCTTGCACATATCCAAAAAGAAAAAGGTGGAAAACAAGAGGGAGAATAAAAACTAACGAAAGCTGAAACATTATTTTGTAGTAAACAATAGAATATAACGTGCAATAGTGCAATTTCTCTTCTGCTGCTCCAACAATGAAGTCTGGGTAGCCAGTCCCCTGCGTGCAGCATCCCACAGCTAACTGCGAGCCTGCCGCCCGCTGCGGAGCCTGCCGGGCTGCGGGGCCGCGTCGCCGTGTCCGGGCTCGCCCTTCCCCTTCCCGAGGTGGCGGAGTTTCTGATCCCAGCGCTGCAGAGGGAAAGGCAAAGGAATTACAACAGAGATTACAGAACCACGTGTTCACAAACAGCAGCAAAGGCAGAAAAGATGCTGCTGCTTCTACCCCGTTACCCTGCGTTCCCTTGAGGGAGGAATGAGAGCTTATTGGGGAAAATCACTTTAAACAGGGAAACCACTTCCTGGCTTTTTTGTAGCCTCTGTTGAATGAAGGGTCTGATACAAGGCACAATGGCTTCAGCACAAGGGGGACTCGCCTTCGAAATAATACAATTTAAATGAAGCTACTCATGCGGTCTTTGGGGGGAGCAGGATGAAAAAACAGTCAAGTGATTTTTGTTAATTTTAAAAATTTATTACTATTTATTTATTTTTATTTTTGCAGGCAATAGCAACCCCAATTTAAAAAAAAAAAAAAAAAAGACATAATAAATATAGTTGGTACAACTGTTGATGCTCTTGGAGAGGAAGATGATGACGAGAAGTGGGTGGTGACATGGCAGGGTCCCCAACACCCCCAGGCAGGGTGCAAGGGTAAAGGCAGCAGGTCACAGACGACAATGACACAAGTGAGAAAGTAAGTGTGTTCCCCAAAAAAATTCCAACAAATAATGTTACCACCCAAGAACTGAAACTGAGCAGAAGTCAGCCCGTGGCAGCAATGTGATATTTCCTCTGTGGCACTGGATTTCCTAGGGTTCTGCCAAATCAAACAACAACTTGAAATAAGATCCCTGTATCTTTTCACTCCTGTAATCTCCACTGATGTAAGAAATGTGCACAGAAAATCCTGCATTTATAAACACAACAGTATTTTCCTGCCAGTGACCCTTACACTGATGAAGGAAGTGCTGCGTGGAAGAGAAGATTGGTTTGCACAGGCACAACCGTTATGGCAAATCAATAGCTGAGAAATTGTGTCAAAATAAGAATATTCTGTGTAAAGTGACACTCCTAACAATGTCAAAACCACTGATACTTTGCAGCGCATCGAAACATAAAAAGGCAATCCTTCCAGAACTTGGAAGGCATTAGAAAATATTTAAATAAGAAAAAAACAGAATATATTTTCATATAGAGAGTTGGGGTTGCTCAGCCTGGAGAAGGGTTCAGGGAGATCTTAGAGCACCTTCCAGTAGCTAGAGGGGCTACAAGATAGATGGAGAAGAACTTTTTACAAGAGCATGTAAAGTGACAGAGACCAGGCTTAGATTAGATATACTGAAGAAGTTCTTGGCTGTGAGGGGATGAGGCCCTGGCACAGGGTGCCCAGAGGAGCTGCGGATGCCCCATCCCTGGAAGTGTTCAAGGCCAGGCTGGACAGGGCTTGGAGCAGCCTGGGATGGTGGAAGGTGGGTGGGATGAGGCAGGCAAACCATTCCATGATTCTGTGATTACGTGGCTTGCGTTTGAGCTCCTTGCTTCCAATTTGCTGTGACATGACTTCCCTATCGGGTTCTTCCCTCAGCCAAGTCAGGAAGATAACTTTAAAATAGTTGCTAATCCACAAAATTTGGTGAGAGCAGAACTCTATTTAAAGAATATTAAATCTTAAAAGTATAATCCTGACTTAGTCTGAAAAACATTTCTAAAGCCCCCTCGTCTGTTTGGGTTTTTTTAATTCGTATCACAACCCCAACAAAGCAGGCATGTGTTGCGGAACGCATAGCTTGCCTACAGAGTTAAAGGACTCCTACTATTTGCTTTTTTGAGACAGAGGTTTTGACTGCAGCTACTGGGATACTTTGGGGTAATTCAATGTATCCCTTTAGTTTACTCAGCATGCAGTTCTAAGTAATGCAGCAAATAACACACCAAGTTAGTTTTTGATACATGATATTAATTAACTGGAGGCAGCAGATGGATTTTCTTCCCTTATTTTGAAAAGATAGGTAGATGTTTTGTGGCACCCACAACATTTGACTTCTGGTGAGGTATTTTCGTACCTTTATTTTTTTACCGAGACGTTCCTTCCACTTCTCGGCTATGGAGCCTTCCACCAAGAGTAACCTACACAGCAGAGACAAGCAGTTACTCCACCACGAGACTACACAACCCAGCACACACAAGACCAAGACCTCTGTGCCTGCAGAGAGCCCTGCCCTCCCTGAATACCACGAAGGAGATGCACAGACACCCACACCAAGTTCTCCTTCCTTTTGGCTCTGACGTTCAGCTTTATGGCAGGGGAACAGTAACAACAAACGTGCTGCAGGGACAGCACAGGAGGAGTTACCTGGAGCGCTCCTCGTCCTCGTAGCCCATGATGATATACTCCTCGTTGGCACTGAGCGGGGGGCACAGGCAGCCAGAATTCGTGTGGAGGTTTACAGTGTCCCTTGGAATGTTCACTAGGGAAGATTTCAGGATCTCCTTTACTTCCACTACTGCAGTGACATCATGACATTTAGTCTTCACCTCCTTCACTTTAGCCCGAATGACTGGGAAGAAGCCACAAAGAGCGTTGTTAGAAGCAGCAGATAATGCAGGTCAGCCCCAAGCCGTTCCTGGTGACCTCTGGGATTAGGCTTTTGCATGGTCCTTTATCAGAAGCTTAGCTGAACTCCTGCAATGCCTCTGCCCCCGTCTCTTCCCTTCATTACTTCACCTTCCACCAAGGAGGTCCAAGTATCTCAGCGTGTCTCTTAATAACATGGTCAGGAGCAGGAGTTATGTACCAGCTGGATTTAAGTCCTGTTTAAGCCGGGCTTTGCCTTCCTTCCTTTCTTCTTCACCCTTTCCACATTAAATATATTAGATCTATTTCTCGTATGCTCTCCTTCTCCCTGGAGCTGTGACTGTTCCCTCTTTGACTGCCTGAATTACAGATGAGCAAACTTTATTTATCACTCTGAACCTTTCACAAAAAGCAAATGTGCATTAAAACTTCTCGTATCACTACTTCTGCTGGATGACAGACCCTTACGTTTTTTACTCTCTCCAGTGACCCAGCACTAATCTGCTCTGCTCTTTATGAACTTCAAATGCTCCTGATCTTGACCCAATGACCTCTCTAATTGTTTCCTCTCTCGCCCCTTCTTTTTGCCCTAAGGAGGAAAGGTTGCCTTTCAAAGGCAAAGCTTTTCATTCTCTTGTGGTGACCAGTGAACTGATACCACATGCAAATGCAAAGCCAACCCAGAGGTCATGCTCTAGAGAATGCCACATCAATCACAGCCTGCAAACAAGAGTCCCTTTCCACTACAAACAGGAGATACCCCAAATTCCAAATGTCTCCTATGTGAAAAAGGTAATACAGAAGAAAGAAAACATGGACTTCTACATCTCCTCACTTCACATACATTGTCCTTAACAACCATTAACCAGCATGTATTGCAGGCACATTAAGTGCAGTTGCCAACAAACACTAACTTGTGCAGCTAGTATGCATAATTTACCCTAAGTGATCCCCTTTCTCAAAACCTTTTAAGATCTCAAAGTAAAATATTGCTTTAGTTTGGAGATATTTCAAATGCATTTTGAAACCTCTTTAATTTCAAAAGCTTGAGAAAAGGGGCAGGAGCATGCTCAATGACTCTGCCATATGCAGTTTCTGCCTAGAGAACAGTCATCCTAATTTTTTTATAAACAAATCCACCAAAACAACATGAAACTGACTAGTGACCTAAAAAGTGTTTGAATACAGTTATAATTTTTTAGCTTTTAACAGCAACTATTTTTAAAAAAAGATCGTCTGACTCTCGTTTTATAAATGCGTAATCCTAATAAATATTATTCAATTGCTACCATTTAAATAAATCCTTGAACTTCACTGAACCTAAGGCTCTTCACCTGATTAATGGCAAAAAGGAAGGGCCCACTTGTTCAGTTCCCGTGATATATATTCAGTGGCTTTATCAGCCTAATCTGCTTGAAACAAACAGCATGAAGAAAAATATTGGCCTGGACCTATGATATGCCTGAAGACCAGGACATGTGCCCTTTTACAGGTGTTACTGACAGCACAACACAGCTGGCAAAGTGTCCATTGCTGGCTTTGACAGACCAGAAGGAAAAGAACCTGTTCAGATCTCATGGTGAGCTAGTGGGCAGGAAAGCTACTAAAAACATCTGCTTCTGCAAAAGCTGAGTACATTGGAAATCACAGAGGCAGTTCAGACACAGCAGCCCACAATGTCATTTTTGTTGCATCACTGTTCACACTAGAGAAGTAGATGAACCCCAAATGCTAAACTAAAACTGAAATAACTCAACAAAGACTCTTGTACTAACATATTAAGTTAATCCCCTCCATCCTTGTAATTTGAAAATGTTTCTGACTACATCTTCCTCCTGCAGTAAGTAACACTGGGCTACCATCAGTAATTGTGGACTTTTTTAGGCTTTTTTCATGAAAACTTTCCCCTTCCTGCAGCCTTAAAAAAGGTGGGAGCTGGCCATGCAGCTGTTCTCACCATAGTTGTAGTTGTTGCGTAGATAGGTCTTCTGGGTAGCTTTGACAGGCTTGCACTTGCAGCGGTCTGCAGAAACAGAAAGCTTTGTTTAGAAAGAAAAGAATGTGTATTCATTGACAATCCTCCCAAACCCCTGAGCTCACACCTAACAAAAATTTCACTGAATTGACTTGCTTATTACAGTGAAATACTAAAAACCACAGGGCATTCCTGGCCTGTTCTGCTGGGAGATGTGGAACTGTCCATGAGACCTTAAATGTTTCTAGGAGAAAAACTGAGATACTGAAATTTAAAAAGAAACAAACCCAAACCACAACACAACAACAAAGACACACAGACTTTGAGTCTCAAGCAACCAAATCATAATTTTAAGCCAATTCAAGGTTCAGTCTTGGTCACTCCTGTGCTCGCAGGTGCTGTAATTCCATCCTTGCAATACTGTTCTCTCTTCTGTACTAGACTTAAGGAATGCCCTCCTTTCTCTTCCTTTCATCATAGAGATGATAATAGAGACACAGGAAATACTCTGGCAGTGCACAACTGAACATTGTTTTGAATACTATGTATCTCAGGTTAGTTCAGCAAACTGGGATATTCTGGCTAGCAGGCATTCATAGAACAGTTGGCATTGGAAGGGACCTTTAAAGGCCATCTAGTCCAAGCCCCCTGCAAATAAGCAGGGACATCTTCAACTAGATCAGGTTGCTGAGAGGCCCATACAATTCACCATTAGGAATTGTGCAAATTTTTACACAATTTTATTATGACCCAGAAGCCCAAGTTTAATGAAAATAGAGAAATTCTTAGTCCTTGTGGCCATAAGGATAGCCTTCAAAAAACAACACAAGTGAGCACTGTCAGAGCAGCATTTCCAAAGGTGCAGATGCTAGACAGCTGGGAACTCTAACAGAGGTGAGAACATTTTCATCGGTGCCCAGGGAGTGCTAACACTGAAGCTCCAGACCCACATCTTCATTAACACAACTGGTATTTCAGGGCTGGTTGTTCTAATGCAAATATTTACTTGTTTTACACCAGTGTCTTAAGCGTGGTTTGGTGGACTAATTTCAAACAGCAGATCCCAGTATTACATATGCATGGCCATCTATTTTGACATTTGATTTGGCACAAATGGAAGTAGATTTAATTTAACTTATTTCTATACACCATCATTCTAAATACCAAAGCATATAAGCTAGTGATATACTTAAATCCAACAGGAAGAGTGAAAAAGAACTCTTATTTTCTATGTAAGATTCCTGCATATTAAAAAAATTAAAAAGAGATGGAATCATACGGTTACTGACTTCTCAAACCATTATTTATTTTCCATTGGAAGAATTTTTGTAGCTGAAAATAGAAAAAAAATGCCAGAAAGAGGAAAACATTCCAAAAGAAAAGCATATTGTTTCCTTGAACTTCGAACACATCCTCAGGAATCTATCTATAGAGTCCCACAGACTTTAACTTTCCTATGAGTTAGTGTTAAAATAAAAAAGCAGAGAAGGGAAGTGCTTTTTGGCTTCCTTTCTGCCTCTGTGAGCTCATGGATACTGTAGGCCAAATTACAGCTCCTTTTATAAGCTGTCTTGAAGCAGAGCATAAAAGATGTGCTCCTGTGACCCACGCTCACACAGGCACCTCAGCGTTCAATTCCATACATACATACATTCTCCATAACATTCTCCTGCTCTACAGTACTTTGCACTGGTGCAGGTAATACAAAATAGACTAAATTGCAAGACAAGAACACAGCCTCACATTTCCTTCAGTTTTAAGCCAATATTGGTTTACTTTATTAATTTCAGAGTATATTTTATTAGTCTAGTTCTCTTTCTAAATTACAGACCTGCCCATGTTCTCATTGAAAAACTTTCTGGTCACCCTCATGCTTTTTAAATTTACATTTAAAAGAGCTTTACAAAATGCTGCGTTATTCCTAATTACTGTTTAGAGATACAGAAACTAACACAAAAGTCATTTGCCAAGGTCAGTTATAACGTTAGATTCAATTCCTCTCTCCCAGTTCCTGGTACAGTGATTTTCAAAGGAAGGCAAATGCTGACCTTTCCCCAGGGAGCAGGAACACCCACAAAAGGTGGCTATAAAAATGTACTGCATTGCCTGATGCTGAGGGAAAATCCCATCCTACCTGACAGCTGTGGATGCTGACAGCATGGGTGCAGAGAGATTGCTCAGCTTTCTGCCAGTGTCTGTGAGAAAGCTCTGCTATTGATACCAAAGAGAAAATATCTGAAGTAAGTGTTATTGGGTTCAGCCAATCCCTGAGGGGTGGCTGCTCAGTGAACCAATGCCTTATGCCAGCCCAGCGTGCTAAGGTGTATAAGTGAATTTTTAAGTTAATAAAGCATCTCTTTTCATATCACAATGAGCCGTCCACGTCGCTTTCTCCTCGGTGTCTGCCCGCGAGCGACAGCCAGCCTCCTCAGAAGCTGCCACAATTACCAGAAGAGCTCTGGGACCACGACAAATGTATGTCCCAAGCACAAAGACAGGCAGCAGAGGCGCCCACTGGCTTTGACTGAGATCACAGCTCGCCATTAAATGTTCTTTTCAAGTCAACAGAGGAATAACAACTGCTCAAGATCTCTGTCTTTGAAAACTTCACTCTGTAAATGCCGAAAGACATGGACTACACGGGAGAAGGTTTTTCCCCATGGATTGCTACCAAGGAACATCTGTGTCATCTTAAATATATGTGCATGCACGATCGAAAACTTTGCTGTAATACTGACCCGTACAAGCAGCCAAACCTGGCAAATACTTCCCTAATAAACAAAGGATAAAGAAAACACTAGAAAATTTTTCTAAGAGACTTGAGGAGCATGTGATGAAGCAGAAAACAATGTAGTTCACTGCCAATAGAGGTAAAAAAGGTCTCCCAAAAAACCCCCATGCAGACTCAGAGGGAAGGTTTTGCCAGGGAAAAAAGGTGTCTCAAACAGGGATAACCCACGAGTACTGTTCCCTGCAGCCATGCACAGCAGCACAAGCAATAAGCTGCAGAAACCAGAGAGCTGAGAATGGGATTTTTTAAAAAATACACCAGTTTGCTACTTGCAAAACAGACAAAGCAAGTCTCTATTTACAATGGCAAAACTACAAATTTACTTCACTGAACATATAAATAAAGCCATTTTGGAACACAGTCCAACTGCATTTGTTAGTTCAAACAGACGTAGCACATGGAACTGGAAATCATGTATGTGCAGTAAAAGGCAGTGATATCAGCAGATATTGCATCAGCAATTTTTCTGTGCATCCTTACCCTATTTCCCAGATGGGATTTTTTTAGGTCTGGTTTTGCTTTCAGTCATCGAAAAGCATCACAACAGTAACAATACGACTGAAACTCTCCTCTTCCACTGCAGGGTCACTCACAGAAGGAATTACATGCCTTCTGCATGCCTGTGGACAGGCAGCAGTAAAGACACGCTTCACAGTTTTGATACAAGGTGACACTGAGAGCATGCAGCTTTTGCTTTCATACTCAAAGTGAAGCTCGTATGCTCTTTGTACAGTCAGTGTCAAGCATGAAATCCCTACTTTCTCAATGCCACACAATTGAAAATGGCTTAAAACTATAAAGATACTAATGTTAGTAACAGATATCTTTAGCAAGTCTTCCAGACGTAGTCCCATGCTGGAGACAATTTAAAGCAAAGCTTGTTAAGGGGCTTCCTTTTATGAGTTTTTCTAACTGTACCTGGGTTTCTAGAGGGTATGCGCTGTGATTTAAAGAACATTTTGCACCTATACAGCTGCTTTCACATTGGGACCTGCTGATTAAATTGTAAAACTGTATTATAAACTGGGCATTACTAATACCTTTTTGCAATTTGGTCACAGAGCTTAATGCTGAAATTATATATATAGGTATCTAATGTTAGGTTCAACAAGCATGCTTAGGTGTTTACATTATCGAAGTGAACATCAGTGCACACTGTAGCTCATCAACACCTCTGCAGAAGGAAAGACGTGGTGGTCAATTCTAGGCTTCCAAGTGTCAATTTCTTGACAAAGATGTAAGAGGAAAACTTTGGATGGAATCATAATAAAATTCAAGGAAATCTACAGTCATTGGCTTGCTTGAGCAAAAAAATCCCATTCCTATAATTATTAGTTACCAACCTGGGCTTTGCTTCTTTGCATTGGCAAGCAGTGGTAACACTCAAGGGGTTTTATTCAGTTTATTCAGTTCCAGCAAAACCAAAACAGAAATAAAAAACAACAGGGGACCTGCTGGAATAAAACTAGCCTCAGAAGGTCCCACCCTCAACCTCCTCAGGCTAAGGGGAGTATTGCCATTATCTACAAAGAGTACTGAATTTCATTTGCAAACTTGAAGGTCAGAATGAACCATTATCTTCACTGGTTTTGCCCAGGGAAAAATCAATTCAATCAATACTCTCTGTTCAAGACAAAACTTTCAATAAAATCAGCACAGCCCTCTTGCTTTGATGGACATTTTGAGGCTGACCAGCCCCAAATCCCACCCGCCCACGGAATGCAAAAGCACCATCTACAGTACTCTCAGTCAAGACAAAATGTTTAAGTATTTATCACTTAGTACCCCTCTTACTTAATCAAATATTTAAAGGATTTGAAAGTCTACAGCTTATTATACAGTTTAATAGGAATGTACTTACCAGTGCCGGCACCTCTACAGTTGCCATTATTAGAGTCCATAGGGAAATCTGGCATGGGTTTGTAAAATATGTAAAGAAATGTTAGTATTTTTAATACTGGATTATCTCACTACACATACATTACAATGTTTTCTCTTTCTCTAATATTTAGTACATGGAAACTTAATAACTTCATTAATAAACAGTTTGTAATGTTCTAGAGGTCAATCCAGTAAAGCTGACACAATTTCTTACCCAAATTTCACCTGAATCCAGCATATCATGTTAAATGCTGAAGCACATTAAATATCCCATTTCCATTGCTACAGACTGGCAGGTTTCAGACAAGGATTGACATTTATGAAATGAATTTTGATCACCTACAAAAAACACATGTAATGTTTGCATTTAATTAGATAATGAAGGAGAAATTACTTTCGGGGTTTTTTTTGGTTACTGAGGAAATCGAATCAACCAACCATAATTATACTGTTGAAGGAAATGCCAAAATAAATGTTTCAGACCTTCCCCTCCGTTTAAAAACACACTGATTACTCTGAAGGACAGCTAAGGAACAGAACTTTAAAAAGGCACTATGCCCCAAGAACTGCTTTCAGATACATTCATAAGTGGAGTGTGTCCCACATTAGTAAAATTTATCATTTCAAGCCTACTTACTAAATCACACAATTTAATGGGTTTATACATATACTTAATCATGGAAAACAAGTATGTTAATGCATATAACCTTGAATGAGCTAAGGACAAAACAAATGCAAGATGAACAAGAATTGGGAGAGAGGCAGGACACTTTATTAGAATGGCACATAAAACAGAAAAACAAATGAGCTTTCAAAGAAAAAGCCCTTCTGTAATTTTGCACGCTTAGTCATTTATGCTGCTCTTCCAATTCTGGAATCTAGTATCCAACAATCTCTTCTGTAGATCCTTACATAACCATGGAGGCAACACCACTGCCTTTACACTGTAGGACAAATGTAACAACAGCTCCTCTCTTGCAGCATGGGCTGGAAGCATTTGGCTGTGAGACAGCCCAGGACACTCATTCTACTCTGTATCCTCAGGATTCATGACAGCTTTAGATGTGTGGGTTACATTTGAAGGGATGGGATCACTATTTAATCACAAATTCTGTAAATGCATTCTCTAAAATACCTGTTTACAAGAAAAATAATATTACTTAGATAACCTTCTAATTTTGCCATCCTTGTTTAAAAAAAAAAAAGTAAAATCTCCACCTTAATGAATACTTATACTACTCACAGCAACGTGAAACTTCATTTACATAAATGAGGATGCAGCTAAATCACAGTCAGGGCAAGAGTAAAACTGAAAAACAACTAATTCCCTCACATAATAATTAACTTTAAAAAAATGTGAGACTTCAGGACTAATTATTCTAACCAACATAAAGAGCATGGGGTATAGAAAATAGCACAGAAAGATTGAATAGATGCTCTTTTATATTCAGTATCCTGTTGCTAATAAAATATCACATCCATTTTCTTGCAAAGAAAGTTCCAAACTACCACAGGATCTTAGTTTATAGAAGAAACCAAACATTTTTATGGAGCCAGTCTGGTCTTTGCTTATCAGGTACTTCCATAGAACCTCTGAATCTTCACCATGCTGCCTTGTAACAAGTCAAACTATACAAGCTGATTCTTACTTACATGTTTGATTTTGATTATTCACCTGAGTTATTCTCAATGCATTAAGAATGCATTTTATATTGTACCAAAAGCATTCCAGTATTCCAGGACGTGATAAAAGAGCAACTAAAATGGCTTCCCTCTTGCAAATGGTAAGCAAAAAAATAACCACACTTCTCATTCTTCCTCTCCTGGGACAGTTATCTGTTGTCTTGTTCATTTAGCCAAGCTCTAGCTTTAAATCTACAATTCCTTCTGATGTCTGATGTGGTAAAAGCATAGAAAGCACTCGGGTCTATGGTCTGATAATCCTCCCATCCACTCCAACTACAGACAAAAAGCCACAGAGAGGTGCCCATAAAGGCCTCTCTGTGTACCTAGGACTGGCCTCAGATGTTTCACCACTCTGGGCATCTGCAAACCCTGCAGAGAAAATTCTCCAGCTTCACTGCCCCTCTCACTCAGCTGCCCTGGCCACATTCTCAGGTTTTTTTGAAGGCTATCTGCATATGCCCAAGCCAACTCCTCTGGTTTTTCATGTTTTCATGCAAGCTAAAATTCCTACCAAAACAGGTATTTCAGGGATAGTTTGTTCATACCTTCAAAGCACATTCCCCATTCCACCAAAATTGTTAATGGGAGCAGAAAAAATCTTCATCACAGAGAAGACAAGAGAAGTATCAGATTACATGCTTACCAAGTCTTCCATCCATGGAAGGAAAAAGAAGCCCTGAAGTGCACTGTCCCTACCCAAACCAAGGACAGATCCAAGCAGGCATGACTTCATGGTGCTCAAGCAAACCAAGTCCAATTCACATTGAAATTAAAACTCAAAATAAACCAGAGCCCAGTAAAGGGTTCGCAGCCTTCCCTGGCCAATGTGGAGCGTGACGTTCGTGGGTGTTGGCTGAGGAACTGTCCTTTGAGCCCACACCAATGCAAGGAAGATGGGTGAGCACTCGACATGGCCAGTATGAACCTGGTCCTGCAAACAAGCATGGAACCAACCTGCTTTATGCCAGATGTAAGGTACACAACTCATCTTTAACCGAATCACAGCACACCACAGCCTCAATCCACCTCCTGATTCTGCACTGCCAGATCGCCTGTCCTACCCCAAACCAGCAGCAGCCAGCGAAGTGGCTGGGTGTGCAGCTGGAGCGGGTCAGACACTGTGTCGCTGTTATCACCGTGGGACGGAGAAACGACACAGACTCCAAGTTCAGGGTAGAGAGAAGGCTGAAGCGCTTTATTAGCTTCGTGGAGGGTTTTTATATGTTAGTTCACAAAAAGTGTACTATATGGCATAAGGTAATTGGTTCTTTCGGCCATCCACCCCTTAGGGTGATTGGCCAAGTTCTAAGACACCCATCTCTAAATATTTTTCTAGTTGGGAACATAACAATGGTGAACAACAACCTTGCAGGTGCAGAGATTTACAAAACTGTAACATTGTTTTGAATTACTTGCATGGGAAAGACAGAGTTCTCACAAACTACTGCTGAGAGCTGAAGAAATTCTTTGCTGGAGCTTTTTCAGCATCCACAACTGTGTGCAAAGCACCCATTAGTGGAGGTGACCTGGTTTCCTGCACAGAGGCAGCAGTGGGGCCTCGTGGTCAGAGCACAGTGCCCACGGGTGAGCAAAGGAAGGGTGAGCAGGTCCCGACACATCCCCTCACAGATCATTTCCTAACTTGCAAGGGCTCGGGCTAGGCCCGACACATCCCCTCACAGATCATTTCCTAACTTGCAAGGGCTTGGGCTCAGCAAGTATTCGATGCTGTCCCTGCCCGGCTCCGCGAGTCCCGCGTGCACCCACGGACGCGGGGTGGGCTCAGTGCTACAGTCGGCAGCAGAGAGTCCAGAAGGGCACTTGTGTGCGTTCTGGCAGGAGCATTTTACTGCTTCTACACTGTCAAAGGGTGCAGGGCAAATACCAGAACAATGGCCAGCTCAGGGCTTTTCCCAGGGCTGGGGGAAAAGGCGGGATCAGGGAACGGGGACCAGTGGGGAAGCTCTGGAGGACTGACAAGGGGCAGAGGCTGAACAGCCAAGCGGGGAATTCAGACTGGGATAGATTAACTTAACTGAACAATGCATCCTGGGAGAAGCCTTTTTGGTCCCCCCAACATAAAGTGGTTCTTGTGGTGCTAGGGACTTGTCTCACTGAAAACTCCCTGTCCCTTGTAATGTGTGTCCACTGACCACCACAAGTACCGACCTTGCCTCGATGCTCATCTTTTCCAGGGCACTCATGCCTGTTTAGGGATGACTGGTTTCTGCAGGACAGGAGCATGGGCTCATGGAGGCGACTGGAGACCTCTGCCACTGTATGACATCTCTCAGGAAAGCTTCTCATTTCTCTGACCCTTTCCCCAGTTAAGCTCATACAGTCTGGTCCCTTCTCACCTACCAGAGAGGAGATTGGACGAGGGTCCAGGCCAGGCCTGCCACCAGCTCCTTGTCAGATCTTAGGTGGGTGTGAGCACCCATGAAATCCCAGCCCCTGTCCCTAGCACCAGGAGGTGCGCACTGCCGAGGCCTTCAGCTGCAATGCAGACAGGGAGAGGGAAAAAAAGCTATTTAAAAACACCCAAACTGACTTCCTGTTGTTCTACTCCTCTTCGTGGGCAAACCTTTTGCCAAGTTCTGTCTATGCAAAGCAATCTTTCTGAAAGAAATACCTGTCAGTGATGATTAGCAGGATTGCCAAAGAGGGGAATATTATCCAGAAGTCCAATCCAAAAGTTTCCTATTAAATTTTGTTTAGGAGCAGGGGACAAAATCCAAACAGTTTTTTCCAAGAAACCATCTTAATTAATTGCTTTTCAGAGGTATTCTATATAAAAAACCACAAAACACTAATAAGGAGAGCTAAATAAAAGCCATTTACACAGTAAGTGTACAAAATAACAATGCCCCCACCACAGATTTGGCTGAGAGGTTTGGAAAAGAGAAACAACTTGGTAATACCTAGTTCTGAGCAAACATCTTTCCTATATCACTGTTTAAATAAATGAAAGTTTTAAAAGGCAGAGGAAGGCCAAAAGTAAGGCGAACCTGATTGTCATTATGATTAAAGAATATGGCCCAGCCACTCCAGGCACCCTGTTCCGAAGAACTAAACCACAGCCAGAGGCTGCTGCTTGGGTACCTCCTTCAGACTGAGACTTCTGTGAGCCCCATTAATTAAGAAACCCTTCCACAATGCATGAATTCACTGTCATTTACTTCAGCTCTTAGTACAGCGAGGATCTTTGCTAAGCTGGTAGCAAAAACATGCACAGAAAAGCCAACTGATGGGAAAATTGATTCTAGTTAACATTTAATGCAAAGAATTCAAATTCCAAGTTTTAGAGCAGCCGGCAACATGGCTGCTCCACATAACAAATGCTTCCTCATAACAAATCCCACCAGGTTTTGATGACATTAATGGCCCAGGTATTGACTAAATGCTTAGACTGTAAAATCCAGGGGACTCAGCCTACAAAGGCAGCCAAACTGCAGTGAGTACCTAACACCATTGGTGGTATTTTCATTACTAAGATTTAAATTCTCTTATTTACTTCTCCTGTCCTCTTTCAAGCTTGCAGCTTGTAATAAATTTGTTACCTAACTGAGAAATGAGGTTGCTCCCAAGTTTCAAGCAAAGACCTAAACAAATCTCAACTTTATAAACGATAACCTGGGCACGAGTGCTCGTCCTCAGCACAGTCTGTAACACTCCCCCAGCACTGTCGTGCACATCGACTGCTCTCAGTAGAGCTAGGCAAAAACTGAGTCAGAACAAATTTGACCTGGAGCTTGGAAACCATTGTTTTGGAAATTAAGTTAATAATATGTAAGGAACAAGCATGGCAAACAGCTTGTTCACTTGTCTTTTAAGCCTATGATGCCAAATTAACATACTGGGTTACTATGAACTCTTGCAGACAGACATGGAGGACTTGGGCAACATGGAGAAATCGTGGGTTCACATTTATTTAAGAAAATAGGTGTGAATAATCTATAATTTTCTTTAATGTTTAATAGGTGGTGGTTTTTTAAAAAAAAATTCAAAGTCCTCCTCGTTTATCTTAACATAGTTTGGGTGTGAGCTACACGTGGTTGATACCTTGTGATGCTGCTTCCCTTTTCTCCAACATCGTATTAACAGGCCAACATGACTGCAAGATGTTTTCTTATCTAAAGAAGACATGGTGAGACAACCTGCCTGACAGATCTGTCTTCCCATACTCACAGTACCCGTCACACTGCTCTGGTTTTGTTGCTAGTTCCCTCTTCAAAACAGGAATAAACATTTCACTTGAGACATAAACACTCTGCTAGGCAGTAGCAGCCAAGGACACACACTGAAGATACTTTTTCAGTCAGCATCCCAACGTCAACACTGGTCACTTATTACCTGTAAAACTACAGACAGGTCCTGCCTCTGAAATTCTAGATTAGAGAGTTTTGTCTCTCAGCAGTTCCTGCTGCTTCACAGACCAAAGAAGGTTTGACAGGGCCCTGCATGAGGGAAGCAGATAATCTGATAGATTGGAGGAAGAATAAGCATATGCATGTGAAGACTTAAATATACGGAGCAAGTGAACAGGACCTCCCAGAGATGTAAGACAGCTCGTACTAATGTCTGCAAGCAGAACCACTTTCATCTCCAAAAGCACAGGACAGGGATGTGGGATAAATGCCACAGGACACTTCAGACATTAGTATGCACTAACCTGACATCTGAGGTGTTAATGTATTGTCAAGATGCTCTTTCGTCCTCCATCCTGGATGATGATTTGTTGGATCTTTCACAAAAACCCAAAATATTCAGCATCAGACTCGCCTCCAGAACACCCACACCACGCCTGCAGCACCCCTCTGCTTTCTGGCTGTAAAGGAACCCGGATGTTTCCCAAAGAGAATGAAAAATCGAGAAACATACACTTCCCACATGACACTTGTTTCAAGGTGGTCTCTGTTATTTGAGGAACTTAAGACCTCCAAATCAGCACTCCCACTCAGGTTTTGGAGAGCAGCACAAGCCCGGGGTGTGTGCACAGCTGTTTGTCTAACTGAGCCCAAAACACAGCACTGCTGACAGCTTTCTCCATCACAGACATAGCAGCAGCTGCTGCACCCCTTCACCGTGTCAGCAGCCCCTTGGAAGTGTCTAGATCTTTCTCACCCCCTGGCCTCAAATGGAAAGATGTCCTAGAAGATGTCTGTGGTGGACTGTGCCTCAACAGCTGAAAGTGAACTTCTTACTGGGATTTATCACAGATTTTACCAACCACAGTTCCTCCATATTTTGCAAGAGTCACAGGCTACTGGGATGCAGGGAATACAACTGATGGAAACTGGGCTTGTGAACCCAGTCCCTGCTCTGACAAGGACAAACACTGACTACATCATCTTTAAGGCTGCTCCCTTACAGAAGGGACTAGACAAATGTACTAATGTTCACCAGCAATAACGCAGAAACCTCAAGAGGAGAGGGAACAGTAGAACCCCGTTACAGGTAGCAAAAGAATGAAAGCAAAACCAAGATTTCACTACCAAAGAATAGAAAAAGCCCCTTCTACAACAGAAAGCCATGAAACAATGGATTTATATTTCTGCCTGCTCTATTAGATGTAGTTTGCATACAGCAGAAGGGGCTAGAATGCTTAGGGGATAAATGAAAGCAAATAAGAGCAGGTATTCTGCATGCTTCTCATTAGGCAGTTGGTTATTCGTGTCTTCTACTTGGCTGCAATCCTTTATTTGGAGAATTGGATTTGAAAGTGTTCACCTTACCTCTTCCTAGAACAGGAATCCTTCCCTCTGCTTTCTAAAAGAACAGTTTTATTCCCTCAAGAAGGATTCTTTCAGTCTGGTGCATAATGCATCAGTTCAAAATATTCAGCCCAGAAATGAGAATGTCATCAGGTTCTCATTCACTGAAAGAGAGTTTTCATGGATCTGGCCCTGGAATCCCTCAAAGAGGTTATTGTACTGCTGAGGTCCTCAGAAATAGGTAACTCGGGGCTATTTCAGCCAAGCTTCCTCCCTCCAGATTTGGATATGATTGCTTTCAAATCGCTGCAGACCTGCCAAACCTTGCTCATGTTGGAGCCATTTTTAAGGTAGTTTTGAAAGCACCTCAATGCTGCAGAGAAAGGTGCTTGGTGTTCAAAACCACATCTCCCCAAAACTACCCCAGCAGGACTGCAGCCCTTAGAGAGCAGCAGCTGATGGCAAAAATAGATGGTTGCATTCATGGGCTGGGGAAAAAAGTATGAAAAGGCAAGAGGGAAGCAGTTAGAAATAGCAGTTATGACTGGAGATACCAGGTTATGGAGGTTTTAAGAAGTGCAGAGGGTAAGGGAATGGAGTCAGAGAAGGAGCAGGATTTGTCTGGCCTGTAAACAAATGGAGATGGAGAGAGCAGCTTACCTGGGAAGGCTGCACTGGGGGGCACGGTCAGGAAACTGAAGCATGATATTTTGTTAGGAGAAGAAAACAGGAATTACAGTGTTTGGCATTACTGGCAGTGGGATACATAAAGCATTTGCTAGTGGGACAGAAGCACAGTCAAATACTGTGTTGAGCACAGCATGAAAAATCCCCTTTTCATTCCCAGGCCACTGCTGGGGGAGGACGGAGAGGTGAGATCTACAGCCTGTCAGTGAGCTCCCATAACCCAGCACTGCAGCTGTGGGCACTGAAGGAGCCAGGCAGCAGCACAACAAGCTCGCGGGGTGCATGTGTGCTGCTCTGCTCTGACCCCTCTGCTCAGCTCTCCAACCCCAGCACTGCTCTCCCATTCCTCTGATGGACAGGCCTGGCAGAGCCACCAGCACTTCAACTTTGCATCAAAGAAAACGGTTGCCTGGTTCCACCAGCAGCAAATGCTTTCCTGAAAACATTCAGGAACTGTAGTCACTTTGTAAAAGGTCAGAGCTCACTCGTGATAACCACCCACCGGCTTGGTTTAATTTCCCGTTCAATAGCTCCTTGAATTCAGTATTTCTGTGGTGCTCAGCTCACCACATTGGAGCAGTGTCCTGCCAACTCCTCCAGCCCAAAGGCAGCTGTGACACGAGCAGGATCCCTGAGCCACAGCAGGTTTGTAGCATGGTGGCGGCCTGAGCCGTCAGCAGTCCTCACCTGACTGTGCAGAGATACTGGATACTGGACGCCCCACCAGCCATCCTGTGGGATCACAGTGAGCTCAGCTGGTGAAACAGGATGCAGTGAGAAAGCTGAGGGGTTCCAACAGCCCCACTGAGGCCACCGTGGTCAGACATCATCAGGGCTGCACTGGAGTTGACTCAGGTGCAGGAGGCAGCATTTGGCTCGCTCCAGAGATGTTGGGAACAAAACACAATGGAAGGCTGCACTTCGCTACGCTCCCCACCTGGCCATAAATCTAGAGCCCTGGGACCTGCTGGGGAACCTGTGCTGTAACCTGTACCTTCAGTGCTAACCCCTGAGATGAGCATGTTTGCTCCCCTTCAGGTGTGCATGTGCCACCCCTGGCGTAGGAGGTGGCTGGGGAGACCCCAGCCCCCCAGCTCCTGCCTGGGGCTCCTCTGGGCACAGCTCTTTCCCCAAAGTCTGTGGAGTGGCGGCCTTTTGTGGGAGGGGAGCAACCTGCTTTGAGAGAGAGCGGCTGGAGATGAGCAGAGAGGAGCGGGAGGGAGCCGGCAGCCTGGGGGCTGCCCCTCACTTGGGTGGCTCTTCCTTCTCTGCCAGAAACCGCTGCCGATGGATCACCGGAGAGTGGTATGGAAACGTTTCCCGTTCGTGTGGAACGAGGGCTGTCGCTCCCACACTCGTTCGCGTTCCCCGGAGCGGTGGCGGGGCTGTCACTTGTCACACACACTCTGTGCCCAACGGCAAAACTTTTCCAGCAGCGATGCGGCTGCTACAGGCAGAGAAAAAAGAGCAAAAGGGCGGAGGGCAAAGCAAAGAGAATCCGAGAACGGTCGGAGGGGAGGCAGGGCTCCCGGGCTGGCTGGGCTGCCCTCCCCGCCCGCCGCCCATTGTCCCCGTGCCGGTGCCGGTCCCCGCGCACTCACCCGCGCCCTCGGCGGTGACGATGGCCTCGGGGGAGATGCAGACCCCGCGGTCGTAGACCGGCAGCTCGTCGCAGGCCAGGCTGTCGGGCCAGGCGTGGCTGTACCGGACCAGGACGGGCTCGCAGCCGGCGCGGGCGCGCTCGCAGACGGACTTGCAGGGCTTGATGGGCTCGTGCTGGAAGTCGATGGTGCAGATGGGCGCGTACATGGCGCAGAGGAAGAAGAGAAGGTCGGGGCTGCAGTTGGTGCCCAGCAGCCCTTCGAACTGTTCCATGGCCAGCACGGCGTTGGCCTGCGTGCTGTGGTGCAGGTGGTTCGGCATCTTGGTCACGTTCCAGGGCAGCGGCTTGCACAGCGGGATGCGCACCNGGCCTGGCTCGGCCCCTCCGCGCTGCCCCCGCCGGGCGCTCACGGGGTCCCGCCTCTCCGCCCCGCAGCCCGGCCCCGAACAAAGGAGAGCCCCGGGCAGGGGAGGGGGAGCTCTGCTTTCTGGGAAGGACGAGAGAGAAATTTGCCTCGTCCTCACCGGAAAGCAAGCGAGCGCTTAAATTCTCCCCGAAGTAAAAACCTTACTGCGAACATGAACACGATTTCAGACCGATCTCTCGGAGATACATTCATATATAGATTTTAGGAAAGACCTGGGGTTTTTTTGCGCACACTATGCTGGATGCAAATGCTTAAGCAGGAGGTGCAGACGAAAAGCACGTCACAGTCAGTGATGGGTGACCAGTTTTAGAGGAGAGTAATAATGTTTTGAGGCTTAAAAATGAGGGAGATTCGGCTGAGCAGCTGGGGATGTTTTTTCAGAAGGTTAAAAAAAAAATCGAAGAAGCCAGATACTGTTTAAGATACCTTGCAAAGCAGTGGCACAATAAAGGGAGTTCTGACTTGATCTGAAAAAAAGCACCTTGATATAATCACATAATCACAGAACAGTTTGAGCTGGAAGGGACCTTAAAGATCATCGAGTTCCAACCCCCTGCTACGGACAGGGACACCTTCCACTAGATCAGGTTGCACAGAGAAAACAAGCTGACATTTATTAGCTGAATAAATTCTTTCCAGTTATAAACGTACTGAGCAACTGCTCGATCATGCATTTATTATTTCAGTTTCTGCCCCTAAATCAAACCTGTGAGTAGAAACACACCTCTCACAAGCCAATGCTCAGAAACCAGACTAAAAATGTGAATGGGCTGTGAAAGCAACCATGGATACAGACTCACAAACACAGGGTCCTAAGCCCGGAAAGGCTTTTTTGCAGTTTTTATTTTTATAACTGCAGATGAAACCTTGATCCCTTTAACTCAGCTGCTGATGCCCTGGCTCCAGCAAAGGCACACGCCAAGCAAACAAGGAGTTGTAATGTGGCCAGCGGAGTAGAGGTACCTTTTATTTGCCTATGTCCACAGGCAGGTGTTCATTTCAAGGACCAAAGCCTTGTTCCCTGTACTCCTAGAAGAAAATTTGGGCCTCAAAGGGGGGCAAAAATGTTCACACACATGTGCACATGACAGCCTTGTGAACCATCAGTCAGGCTGCCCATGACCCTGAGCCTACATCCAGGCTTGCAAAATAGCCAGGAAGGCAGGCAAAGGGAAGCTTGCTCATCTGCAGGGGTAATTAGAACTGTTTTTACTCATCCTCTCAGCTCTTCAAATTTAGTCATAGCAAAGCCTCAGGCTTGAATTTTCCCTTGCAGTATAAAAAAATACATGTTAAAAAATACATGTTAAAAAAGTATGTGGTGCAATAAAAACCTTACTCAGATGGGTGGGAACTGAATACAGTGGGACCTTCCCTGACAGCGGTGAGTGTGAGAGCGGTGCATCCCTGAGAATCCGAGTCCAGCAAGATGGGCCAGAGCAATGCAAAGTACCCATTAATATGAATTAACTACTTGAATGTGAATTTTCTGCTTCAATATGAAATTCTCCCATCTCAGTATTTTATTTCTGGGAATATTTTTTTTCAGATTGATAATTGATAATTACACAGAACAGCTTTAAAAACATTTCCTGTGCTTTGCAGGAAAAAGCATTGATAATACTGAATATTCCTATGCCTGCAATAAGGCTATGAAGTCGATAAATTTGATTTTTTAGCCCCAAGTCTACATGATCGACATGAGAGGACCGTGCACTTCTTTTTTTAATTGGTAAAATTACTGAAAATTCTTTCAGAGCAGCAAATGCTGGCATCCCCATGAGCTCACACACATTAAAACACATTCCTATGCAATCTGGCTTCACATCTTCCAATGCTGGTGTGAAGACACCTCCCATCCATTCAGCTGGCAGAGCATCGCCCACTGCCCAAGCTCCTGGGGCAGCTGGTGCCTGGGAGAGAGAGGATCAGCTGCCAGCAGGACTGGGGGCTGCTGGCCCACGGGGCTGTCTGCATTCATTACCTCTTAATGCTTCCAGTATAAACCAGCTTATATGAGGTGGTAAAAATTCACCTCTGGCTGGAGCTAGGCAATCTGATTACTGACCTGAAACATTGCTATTTTAACCAAACATTTACACCCCCGTGTCTGCCAAGTTACTTTCTATGATACAGAAGCACCATGGCCAGTCTTGACACCTTTTTAAACAGATGAGGAGTCTGATAAAGCAGAAAAAGAGACAGTGAAGAGGAGGGCTGTGGTTTCATGCTATCAAAACGTGGCCACGGTGCTTTGCCCTGCAGGTGGAGTTACACAAGCAGGGAAAGAAGATGGCTGGTTGGTGAACTACCAACCTACTCTCTGTCTTCACATGCAGTTGCAGCACACCACCAAAACTGCTAATTGGAACTATAATAGGTTTACATAACTGCAAATGGTGACTAGGGAGTTTGTATGTTAGCTGAGAAAGCATGTGCTGTGGTATCTGGTATTTTCCACCAGTCTCAAAATACAAAGTAGCTTTTACTCTGGGTGCTAGCACAGTGCTATCAGGAATTTTGTCCCCTTCTCTCCCACCACTTCCTTAAGATTTATGAAGGAAACCAAATCTCTTTCTACAGCTTCCATCAACAAGGGCAGTGCTAAAACTCTGGGGGTGGGTTGTGACAACAATCGGATTCCTTATCTTGGACAACTCCGAAAGGGCTTAGTCAAACCATGGTATCATCATTCTATCAGCTTGATGTCATGCATGACCAGCAAGAATTTCTTAATAAAAGTATGCCCAGGCAGCAGACTGAGATCAGCACTGCATGCCTGTGAGTTTTGTGGTAGACTTTGGGGGGTTGGTACAGACCTATAAATTTAAAGAGTAATAATACAGCCCAGAGTATCACACAAAGTCATTTCCTAGAATAAACAAGAACTCAGTGGGGTTGAGGCCTAAGGCAGGGATTTGCCTCTAGAGTAGCTCATACAAAAATTACAGAAAAAGGGGTTGGTTGTTTAGTAGTAGTAGTAGTATTCCCCACAAGAACGACTGTAACCCACAACAGTGCATAGTGCCTGGTGTCCAACTTACTCATCCATAACGCCATTTAAAAAAAACAACTTAGTTGCCTTGGAGTGCCATGAGGATGGATTTCAGCAGGAGGTGGCAGGATAACCCTTACAGCTCTGGGGATGGCCATCCAACTTTATCTGGGGATACAGAAACAGAGCAGAATGAGGAGGGCTGCAGAGAGGATGAAAAGGGATTGTGGGCTTTGTTGTTGCACCCTTCCCCAAAAGGAAACTAAGTAAGGAACGGCTTCCAGATGCCTGGCAATCATTTCTTTGCGTGGTGTTTTTTTTCTTTACATAGTGTCTATTCTTCACCCCNAAGCAAGAGCTGTTTTTCTGAGATGCTTGGATGTCCAGCTCCACTGTTAGAACTGTCCATTAGGAAAACTTCATGGCTTAAGATACAAAAATACATGTATTGCAAATTTAGGCTGGAACAACTACATTACTGAATAAAATATAGAAATATGACCTCATTAAAAAATAAAACTGAAATCCGAAGCTTTCTTTGCAACAGTAAGAAACACATACAGGTTTGGTCAGGATGAACACATTGCAGTCAAGGCAGTCCCAAGTGTATTTGTTAGCATCAGTTCTACCCTGAAGTGTTACAGTCTCCCCTTAGAGATAAGAAACAGCCCCATATACACACCCCAGCATCTTACCTCTATAAGCAGGGCGTGCTTATAGGCCAGGGGAGGCATAGGGAGGATGAGAGACCAGCTCAAAACTGGTCCCACCTACTCTGGCTTGGGGCAGAGTTCAGCAGATCAACACATCTGTATTTACATTTCTAAGAGAAGAGGTACTAAGTACATACCCTGGATGCATTTAATTCCATAGTCTGCAAGTGGCTGAGAAACGAGTAAGTGTCTAAAACAAACTAGTAGTGACAGGACAAAAGGGAATGGCTTCAAACTGAAAGAGAGCAGGTTTAGACTGATATTGGAAGAAATTCTTGGCTGTGAGGGGATGAGGCCCTGGCACAGGGTGCCCAGAGCAGCTGTGGCTGCCCCATCCCTGGCAGTGTCCAAGGCCAGGTTGCACGGGGCTTGGAGCACCCTGGGATAGTGGAAGGTCTCTGCCCATGGCAGGGGGGGTGAAATGAGATGATATTTAAGGTCCCTTCCAACCCAAGCCATTGTATGATTCTATGAATTTCAGAAAGGGAAAATCTGAGATCGGGAAAAAATGCAGAACAAGGGTGTTATTTTTTTTTCCTGGTCTAACAACTGCCCTGAAGCTGCAGGGGCCTGTGTGCAGGCCCGTTTGTATTTTAGATACCATAAACCTCATTAGCACTGGAGGGAACAGCCTGCATTAGGCTGTAAGCTCTAGGTGACATTGTAATAAGTCATCTCTCCACTTCCAGTTTGCATGTTCTGCCAGACCCTTCAGAGCAGTGACCTGTGGCAGTGTTCAGAGAAGATGCAAGCTCACTCTGTGCTGGGGAGCTTCCCACCATCCCACTGGTTTAGGCTGCCCAAGGACCCAGTGGGCTGCTCTTCATAAACCAGGACTGTTCTTTATGGTCTGGTCCTGCCCATTCCAACGGAAAAAAGGTGACCATATCTATTCAGAATGTTCCCAAGAATAAAACTAGCTGAGAAAAACACTTCTTTAGAACAGGTTTTTGTTCTCCTGTTCTCTGTCTTTCTTTGGCAATCTCAGGATTATGTGTGATTTACTTTGCTTATATACACTGCCTTAGAAAAACAAACACAAAACCACAAACCAAAACCAGCCAAGCAACTCACTGAAAACTAAACCCTAAAATACTTCTTACATGCCTGTTACTAAAACTATAAAATCATTGACTTACAGAGTCATAAAAATGGGATTTATTGTATATTTCCTGTTTCAGCCAGGATCTTGTTACAGCTCCCTCAGGTAGATAAGACACAGGGGACTATTAACTTATTTTAATAATCTTTTAGGCTTCTCCATGGATGGTGTGGAAGTAGCAAAGAAGAAAAGGTTCTTTTAATGCAGTCTTTCAGACTGCAATATTTGGGGCTGTTTTTATTAAACAGCTCATTATTAACTATCCCTTGCTCTTGGGGTCTGCATGCCTTCTAGATTTTTTTCATAGTAGTATTTACTCAAATTGCCAGTGTTCCTGAATTTGCAGCAAAACCCCTCTATTTGCCCAGTGTTTTGCATCCATGTTATGGGTATGACTAGGAAAATACGCTGCTTTATCTTTAAATACCAAGAAGCCTAACTGACATGCATTTCAAAGACAACATTATGCCAGTTCTGTATTACAGGCTTTCAGTCTATCCACAGGGACACATACACACAAAACTCTCCCATAGCAGTCTCATTTTGCAGGGTGATTTTGTTTGCTGCTTAGCACTTTTCCCAGATTTTTGTGGCCATGTCAGAGTTTACAGCTTCTGAATACTGAAATTTGCTACCTGCAATGCTGATTTTCCACCTGGCCATTGGAACTTGGATTAGTGTTTCTGTGGGAAATCACTGCCAGATTTATTGCTAGTTGTATGTGCTTCTCAAAGCACTCAGCCATGCTGAAGGGACTTACAGCAGAAGACAGAAAGCTGAACCTCCTGATGTGTCTTAGGAACCTTCCCCTAAATCCTCCCAGCTCATTTTCATTGTAAAATATTGTGCAGATGTGAGCCAAGAAATTCTGGTGGAACAGAAATGCTCCTGTTCCTTGTGTAGCTGAATTACAATGTAAACAGTTTTCCTGCTTGGTTTAGCACACATCAAGGGTGCAGTCACTTAAAGCAAGGGATGCTACTGCCATTTTTTTTCTTTGGGAGAGCATATCTTAAATTCAGAGGCAATAAAAGTACAGTTAGTTGGTCTAACCTAAGCTCCAGGACTTCAAACTGGGAAAGCATTTGCATGTGTTTCAGAGCGAAGTAGCTCCACTTTCACTTCATTCCACTGTTCCTCATCGGTCTGTGTTAATACAACAATTCCCCAGGGCAAAGATGAACAAGTCTACAGTCACTTAACAGTCCTGATTGACATGTAATTAGTGTCCTGAAGGCAGCTGTTGCTCCACTAGCTGTCCTACTCCTGCATGAGAGGGGACACAAAGGAGGATGCTTGGCTGCTTTGCTTCCCAGCATACAGGTTTTTTTCCTTTTTTTGGTTTAAACTCCTGCTCAAGTGTTTATGACTGTGAGATAGCCTCTGTGGTAGCTTTATGTACAGACATTCGATTTCAATATGCATTCAATTTGTTACTCTAATCTGACAAATTGCTATACCCAATAGCAATGGTCAATTACAATGATCACACAGATAATGAAAAATACATCCTTCTCTCCCACTGTGGACCACGACAGAGACACAATTGCATCCACTGAACTCTCTCCAAGTTATAATTGCTTCCAGATGGAGCGTTTAAGCCAAAAAAACCCAAACCCGCAGAGCTCTATAATACTCTACACATTACACAGCATTTCTAGTCTGGCTCCTGCAGAAATAACTTGAGAGGCCTAGCTTAAAGGCCATAACCACTCAGAATTTAATTTCATTAAACCATAAATTTACTATTTCAGATTTACAGCCTCTCCGGTTGCATGGCCTGAGCCTGCCTCTGCTGCTGCTTACCCAGATTTATTAGCAGTGCCCAGCAGTATTAAGTACCAAATCACACCCATGCCTGGAAACAAGCCCTGCACAAACAGCTGAGTTTTGCAGTGCCAGCCCAATATTGCCAGGTGCTGAAACGCAGACTCACCGCTCATTTCAGTGGGAGCTGATTGGGTTTGATGCACCAAGGATCAAGTAATACCTATTAATAGAGGCCAGCCCAGTTTCTGTGTATTTTTACTCATGTTTTTAGCCATTACCAGTGGGATCACGAAGGGCTCTCTATGGCAACCTGAGAAAATTTGGGAGAAGAAACATCACCTGTCCTGAGAGCTTTTAACACACTTGCAGAGCCATGCAAACAGCAGATGCACGCTGAAAACTATGAAATCTAGCCCTGTAAAAACAATTTCACGTTAAAAAGCTAACCCCCACACAGAGAAGTTCCTAATTCTCCCAGATTAAGGCTCCCAATTGCCTTACCTGCATGCCTCAGTCGCCCCATGCTCTGTCAGGCCCTTGCACAGCTGACGGTGCTTGTCATACGCAGAGCTCCTGGGTGCTTATTCTTAACTTCACAGCTCAGCTTCTCATCCCATCTCTGATTTACTGAAAAGCTTTTTTTAAGGAGTTGCTGAGGCTGCAGCTGCTGCTGTGACTTTATCAGGGTGTTCCATGTTTTGCCACTTTATTTTTACTTCTGTGAGAGATAACAATGAAGGCAGAAAATACAAAGATACCCCAAAATTAAGGAAGAGCTGGTGGTCTGTGAGCATAAATCCACACGATATTTCAGTGTGAAGCCATTATACATTAATACAATCTACAGCCTAGTCTAAAATAAGTGCCCAGTCTCTTAGAAAATCTTATTTTTCTGCAGAAGCCTTTCCTTGCCCACCAGATCTTTTAGCCCTTTGCAGCAGTGCACAGCATTCAGCATGTCTAATGATTTACAGTCCCTCTGAAGTATGCACCAGGCTATGCTGAAGCCCTACCCCACCCAAAACAGGGATTTGGGGGATATTTTGGGAACTCTGGGACTTTCAGTTCTTTATCCCACACACACTTTAGTTGTGTTAGAATAAAAATCAAAGCCGGTAAGTTATTACTACACTTCTTTTTCTCCAATTATATCCTGATGATAATTAAGAATTTTTTTTAGCTAAGAATTTTTTTTAAAAAGTAAATTATAGGGTGACTGTTGAGAACTAAATGTTTTAAAGTTGCTTTAGTTCTCTACTCAACAAACTTCCATAGCTCAACTAATACCAAGGGAAAAAGCTAGTGGCATTTTTCTAGGAATTATTTATAGGTTTTAAGTGTGGCCATTCTCCTATCCCTCCCCTAGTATTGCTTTCACAAGATCCATAAAACTAACCTCCCAACAAGCTTTTCTCAGGGGAGGGTGTGTTGTTTGGATTTTTTTGTCCCCACCTTTATAGACTGTTCTTACAACAATGCTGCTTTTTCCCCCTCCCTGAAGGGCTCCGCAGCCTTACTAAAATTGAAACCACAAATCCTTTCTTAGCAATGTAGCTCACATGCATACACACAAACGTTTACCAGTTTAACTGGGCAGGAATAAACCTGATCAACGTTTTGTGACCTAGAAAAGCTTGTGTATTTCACCTGCTCGCTAGGGACTAATGAAATACCCAATGAGCCCATCCTCTGTTTGCAGGGCTGTCAGTCACCAAGCTGGAATCATTAGAATACAAACTCAGAAAAAGCCATTTTCCAGTACCATGGGACTCTTTTATTGCGAGCTTTCCTCAAGAAGAAGGCAGCAGGGCTTTTATCTGCTTTGCATCTCAGCTCCAGTGCTTTTGCAAACAAAAAACTCACAGCCCCATCGCACTTGGTTCAAGCAGGATCGTTTTAAAACGGCCCTCAGAGGTTATCACTGCCTTTAATTCCCCTCTCCTCTGCACACTAGGGTCACTGAGACCTTAACAGCACGTACACCTAGAAGCTGGGGTCCAGGCACCTCAGTGTTAAGCCAGAGGCTGTGTCCTTAAATCACAGTTCTTCATCTCCATCTCCTACCTGCAAAATTACAATATTGATATGCAATTACTCTTTTGCTGCTTGCATCTTCTGCTGGTACCTGGGAAGTTCTGATGTGATGTTGGTTTTAAATGCTCCAGGACCCTCCTCGAGAGGCATGTGATACCTATGGCAACTGTGCTAAGTGTCATCTCGGCCAATAAAATCCATAACACAGTGTTCAGTTCTACCATCTGCAGAGAGATTTGAAACAAATGAACTCTGATCCCAACACCCCTTAGCAAAGGGCTGTGACCACCTTCAACCAGTGCCTGGGGCACCATGGATTAGCCAGAAAACAGTTAGTATTACATGATAAAATTCAAATGTATTGTAACTTCCTTGTTGCTAGTTTTGAAGTTTTTACTAGATAAAAGTTCACATATTTTCTTAGCACTGGAACAAAAATTGTTATGGAAACAGTGGTGCAATTGTTCCCCTAATAAAGTTACCTCTAAAGAAGCGCCACAGGCTCAGCCCATTTGCTCAGCCCTTTGGGGTGATTTGTTATCCAAAATAAGAAACTCCTGAGATGAACTCTTTCACTTACCCAATCTCACTGTAACACTCAACATCATTCCTGACATCTTCCAGTTTAGACATACATGGAACTAAATCCAAACAGCACATACCACCTTTAGTGTTTCATGACAGACAGGCATGAGAAAGATGGTCCTGTCCAGTTGTGCTGACTCGGTCTTAGCAAACACAGGTTCATGGTGAGACACCTCAAAGTTTTACACTTGCAAGGATCCTTTATTTACAAACAGTCCTAAGGCTGGGGAAGTTTGCTTCATGTGCAGTATGGAATAAAGAGGATACATCAGCTGAAATTTTTAAATGCAATTCTGAAGTCTGTGAGATACAGTATAGATTTGATCCACAAAATGTCAAATTACTTCAGAGCCACAAAATGAAATCAGAGACACTGAGCAATGTCTTTCCCAACTTCTCTGATGGCTATGTGATAAGCACTTTCCCCTCTTACCTCCCTTTTCTTTTCAGTCCTCTTCTGTATTACCATAATTAACATAATCTTAGTTTACAATGCTTTTGTTGTGATACTTCTCTTTCCTTTGTGTGACTATGTAAGGAATGGTTTCATTGTTGCTGAGATTGTGTCCTGTTAAAAAGATAGTTGAATTTGTATTAAGAAGTAATACTGTTTTTGCCAAACACAAGACTTCTGTTCTCTGCACTGGCTGCCCATCGAGATTCCCTCAAATTCAGCCAGATTCAAAAGCTAATGACAAGGGCAGAGAGAGCAAGAAGAGTTTGCAGGTAACCTCCGATATGGTCTTTCCCATATCCTGGCTGCCACACGATGTGAGTACTGACAAGATAGGAAAGCATGTGGTTAGTGAAAAATGAGCTGCATTCATGAGCACTGGGGGTTAAAACAGCTCTAACAGCTTTGCAGCTCACATCTCTCTTGGCACAGGTGTCAGTGTAATTTTTATTGCTTACCTTCCCTTTTTGTGAGAAGGCACTCCATAAGATTACTATGATCATGAGCAGGGCAACAACCTAAAAGCCTACATGAGAAATTACTCAAAATACCCTTACTTCATACAAAGCTCAATAGAGGCTTTTCATTCTGAATTTAATACTCACAATTTCTCTTCCTGAATTGTGTAAGACACATTGACACTATACCCAGTGAACAGGTCATTTTGACCCAGGAGTGCTAGAAAAAGCATGACTAATAGCAAATGAATATGGTTTTGGACACAGGTCAGGGGGACATTTTGAATTTGTTATGAGTTAGTACAAACATTAACAGACTTTGTAACGTGACAAATAGCAAAAGCATACAAGGAGTGGTCAATTAAAGTAAAAAAGTTTTGTCATTTCAAGAGAAGATTTAGCTTTACCATTAAAATGATTAAAAAATTGTACTTACAGAAGAATACAGGTAGAAATTCAGTATTTTTGAAAATTGGTTATTTGACAACACTGAAAACCATTCTTTTCCATGAAACCAAATCATATACGTGTGCAGCTGCCACTTCAATTACCTTGCTTTGGACAGCCAGCCGTGTCAGTGTTTCAGGACTAACCACAAGGACTGAAATGGAAGCAGCTCCCTGTATTCTTCCAGTCTTTAATCTATCAGCCCCATTTAGTAGTGAATATAACTGCAATAAATTACTTCTGCTGTATCCAAAATGAACTATGGTGTTAAAGGATGCTTGAATTTGGATGTGAGACCAATTTGAAGCCTATGTCTAAAAAATCTCTTTCACTGATTGAGCACAATGGCTTGCTACACGTAAAACCCCTAGCCTTTGAGTTTCAATCAGCTTGAAGGAGCAATTCACAAGAAAAAAAAAAAATTACAGCATTAGTTCAGACATACCTGAACTAAGAATTTATAAGTTATTAGTAAGGAATGGAGGGTTCACTTTTTAGTATGAATCACAATGCTGAATCCCAGGACAAGGGAAGCTTTTGGAAAAATACAGTTTAGAGGCCAAGCATATTTACTTATGGTCCAAAATTCTTGAATCTGGAATGAATAAGCTCTGAAGTCATAGAAAGCCCATGACAACCTGCTGAAGAAGGCTTTGTATCTTTCCTCAAATCACTGGCCTTGTTCCAACATTTGCTGGGGAGAATGCCCTTCTCCAGTGCAACAGAAGAGTTACCAATTCCTTTTCCTATATAGAAAACAAATTAGTACAGCAAAAAAAAGTTTAGGAGTAGCCCTTGCTTTCAGTGATAATCTTTTGTCCTGGCACACAGATCTTTTTAAACTATAAAAATAATTCTCTGGGCAGCAACAGGACATTCTTCTGCACTGTTTCTCACATGAGGCAAAAACCTCCCCCATGAATTAGACATTTGATCCAAACTGGCTCCATATGGGGCCAGCTCAGCCTAGCCATCTGTGCTTCGTGCTCCAGGAATTCCAAACACATCTGGAAATGCACAAAAGGCCACCTGCAATGACTCCATATACAGTAGCCAGAGTTGAACTTACTAAGTTGTGGACAAAGTGTTGCAGGCTCCAGAGGAAAAATTCCTTCTCTATCTTCCTTCCCAACAGACTTGGTTCACCAGGTTTTTGACAGTTTGTGTAGTGCATGGACACAGGTTGCCTTGAGGACTGGGCCTGACGTGCTCTGCCTCCCATGAGCAGGCTGAACCCTAAATAGTTCTGTGGTAGCTCAGCTGAAACCAGGAACAACAGAAATGCAGCAAGAACAAAGCAAGGAAACCCTTCCAGCCCTGCCCAAACCCAATCAACACGTGGATGAGTCCACGTGATTCTTCCCCAACTCTCCCCTTCTGTGGCTTGTTCTGAGCTTGCCCAGGTTCTTGGGGGAAGGAGTTAAAAAGGCATCACGTCAGGATTTGTGTGCCAGACACCACATGGAAGGGCTCCCACAGAAACTACCAAGTCTAAGAGGGTCATGCCGAAATCTGGGTCAGAACCAGCTTCTTGCAGAGATACTGCACTCATTACCTATTTGTCAGTGATTACCTGTTTTCTAGGTTTGGTTCACTAACACCACAGACAGTGGAAATCTAGGATCTGAGACAAATGAACACATACAATTGGTTTGCATTTAAAAAGATTAAAGACACAAAATAGGTTATTTCTTAAACTTGAGTTTTTCAAGAATCCATCTTGAAAATAGGCATTGTTTTCCCACAAAAGGCTACATCATAATCAAAATCTTAACTGAAATCAGAATATTTGAATGCATTAGATTATAAATATTACAGAGTAGAACTCGTAACTTTTGCGTTCAACCTAATTACTTTATGAACAGACTTCTTCATTATGGTACTAACTTACCAATTTAAAAACACCTCCATAGTTATAAATTGCATAATTAGGAAAAATATAGATGTACTGTCTTACTTCCTTAGGATAATTTTATTCCAATACTTTTTTCCTCTGGACAGAGGAAGCTATTGTAACTGAGCACACAACAGCTCTTTCATAATAGAAAAAGTTACCAGCATGCACAGAGGTTGCACCAAGAACAGGGGCTCTATACAATGTCCAGAGCCTGTTGAGGAACACACAGCTTTTATACCTTGGGGATTACAGAGCACAACCATCTGGGCAGCTCTCAGGCTAAATGAGCCCGTGCTGTCCTGCAAGGCCAATTTGCATGACTGATAAAAAAGGGACTATTATACATCTTTCTCCTGATGTTACGGTTTTAGCAACGTTCGCCTGTTCTAGGATTATTCCGAGTTTCATACTTTAACAATACACTTATTTCTATGGGTACAACTGGCATTGCTACATACTATATAAATGCTTTTCTTCCTTTATTATGTAAAAATAAGATTTAAAGGATAATGGCACTAAACTGACACTTTTAAAATAGTTTTTAATTCCTTCTTCCAACTTTTTACAAGATTCACTATTGCAAAAGCCAAAAGGTGAAGGATTAAAAGAAGTCTTCACATAAAAGCTCTAAGGACTGATATTTAATGAACTGTGAGATGTAAATCAATGCACAACAGCACAGTTAAACCTTAAAATACTAGGATAACATTTATATTAAAAATAATTCACCTACAGATAATACAGTCTAGTGTTTATTGTATGTTATGGAAGGTACACTTGAATTTCAAAAATTTAAAACATATAAAAAGTGGTTAAGGGCTAACATTTTATCAACATGTGATAAATGTGTAAGAATGTTTATTATACAGCAGGGTACAATGGTAGTGTTAATGCCAACAGGGCACCACAGAAGTTAGTTTAAAAAAAATTTCCACTATGCTTTATACAAACACCACCACTTGCAGTTGTTTAAGAGTATTGGGAAAGGATTGCTGTCTGTAGGATAAGCAGTCCTATAATGTTTTTAATGTTAGATAGTGTCATAGTACGTAGATCGGTGAATGTTTCAAAATAAAACTAGAAATGCTGTAATTACTTCACAGAAATGCACATCCAATATTTGTTTTCAATAAGAACAATAGGTACAAGTTTATAACTCTCCCTATATGAAATAATTTACACACAGATGAAAACTACTCTATCTAAAATAATCACTACAATCATTTTTCTTCTGGGAAATAAACAAGCAATTTTTGTTTTGCATGATCAATATCAAAAAACATATAGCAGTAGTAGTATTTTTAAAACATAACTGATGCTCTAAAGTTTAAAAAAAAAAAGGAATGAGAAAAAAATATTTCAATGAATGATGAATGTGCAACCTAAAATCAACCAAGCTTATATTGTAGTACAACCATATTAAGAAACCACTGTTTAGGAATACAACTTTATGGAAAAAGTTCATAATTCACAAAACTGTTCGTCAGGCCATAAAGTAAAATAGCTCCACAGTTTACAGATAAAACTGAGGCCACACAGATGCGTGCTATGTCATGTCTCCAGTAAGCAGATACTTAGGCAGAAGATGTAACACTTTGTTTGTAGACAGCATGGTATGCATTTCTCAGCAAGACGTAAGGGAAACAAGACTCCAAGAGATCCATTGTCAGGAACGGAGACTCCTGCACAATCTGAAAAATACCAGAAACACAAGGTTTTGCAGAGCATCTTCTACTGCCTGCTACTGATAATCTATTTCACACAGTTCCTTCCAGCCTGCATCACACCACCACTCACATATTTCACAGCAAAAATAAATTGCACCAAGTCTATAGCAGTGTTTCTCCCCTACATTTAAATACACTGCTTCTCAAAGTAAGTATTTCGCTCTCCTATATAAATAGTCATCTTCCAAAAGATACTGAATACTGAGAGGAAATCCTCTGAGCAGAGAGGATTTTCTCCTACACACTCCAAACACTGCTTCTTAAAGGTGACATTTCATTTCAGTATCGTATGTACTAAGTGAACAATGAAAACGATCTGAAAAACGTGATACAATGTTCTGAGCAATAAAGAATGATGGCAAAAACGTGTGCATGTTGGGGGAATTAAAAAAAAATACTGACACTAGAAGGCCACGAAGAACAACATAAAAAATTATTTCCACTGACTTGTGAGCTACCACACACAAGGTGAGACCCAAAACCCCTTGGTTGAATGATGCAGTGTGGAGCCTGTTCCTTAAGCCAGTGGCACAGATAAAACACACAAATGCTCACCATGTCTAGCAGTAGGTAAACAGATTCTCGGTTCCTTGTAGTAGTTTTGTCCGTCTCCTGGCCAATCTTCAGTAGACTAGACGATGCAAGCTACATAAAATGAGTATTTCAAAGCAGTAAATAAAGCATTGATGAGCTGCTGCTATTTTGTTACACAAAGCCAATGGACTCTGTATTGTACTAATAATGACAAAGGAAAGCAAGAAATCCTGAGCACATGAACCACTGGGCTTTAGTCTCAACGTGCCATATTGGCTTATTCCTAGTAGTGTTTAATAAATGACATATGCTATTTTAATATAAAAAGTGAATTAATTTATTGCACAGAACTTTTTGTTGCAATCATTGGTTGACAATTATAAAGTCTCCTGAAATTAATGACAGAACTCCCAGGGGATCAAGATCTCACCTCTCTGTCCTTCCCAATATACATTTCAACTTACTGCATTTTTGTAAGGTTTAAAGTGATTGAAATTTTTATTGCTTGAAATTTTACCCATTTTGTAACAGAAGAAGTTTTACTTCCTAAGATATGTTTTTAATTGAAGTAATGTCATCCTAACTGCGAATTAATCATCTTTTATCAACATACCTTCAGTACACACTCACTTCACGGTTACCAAACTGGGCCTGGATAAAAAAATATTCATAGTAGCTGTAGGTATAGCTGGCATCTGTATGATAGCTGGTTGTGTAAACTGGTGGTGTGATTAAATATGGAGTAGAGACTAGACACGGTCAAGTCTTGTCAGTCTCTAAAAAGGGGAGAAATTATGTCTATTGATTTTTGTCTGTTTTTCTTCTATGTATTCTCTGTATTCTTTACACATAGATTTGGAGCTCTGTAGCCCATTGTATTAGTGGCCAGTTTTCCCAGTACTTTTCCATGCCTCTTCCCTAGGCAGAAAGCCAAAACATATTCCAGAGCTCCGAGCCCCAGGGGGCACAAGGCCCCTGTGCTATCGTGGTTCTTCCTGGCTACCAAGGTTNTATCACCATAACCCTATTATCCTAGTTTTAGGAGATATCCTAGAAACTTGTAAGATGTACTTAGGTATTTACAAGCTCAGGATCACAGAATACAGTAAAATACTTAATTTGTAGATGCCTTGATACACTGTGTTTCCATGCCTTACAGAAATTTGAAAAAAAACCCTTTCAACTTTCAGATGTACAATCATCATTTAGGCCCTCACGCCAAGCAATGGCAACATGCCTAAACCATGGTTACCACAAAAGGATTTTAAATTAAAATACTAACTTGAAAAATCTAACTCAACACTCCTCTTGAAAAAGCTGTCATGAATCCATTTTTAATACGAAAGCAATATGCATACTTCAAAAGATACACAGTACATACTCATCAGCATTAAAGAACCTCCTAAGTTATTTTCATATTTCATTAACTTGGACAGGAAAGCAGATCATCTTCAGCAGCAATTTTCTTCTCAAGAGAAATGTTTTTCTTTCAGACTAACAGTAAGTGTTAAAATAGAAAGATTAACAAAATATCTGAACCATCAAGTCATAGTCTGTGCAGTAAAAGCAGTGGTCTGAAAGCAGTCTGTAATCACTGAAAGAATGCAAACTTTATACCAAAAGTGTTTTTATCACATGAAACTATACTGGTTTCCTTCACTTGTCAAATGTATGCAACTTGATACAACAATTTCTCTTTCATGTTTTACAGCCAGCAGTTGCATTACACAAGGTCAGTGGCCATAGGGGTTTTTTCTGTTTTACGAAATGCAATGAATTTCCAGTGAAAGATTCTTTTAAGGAAAAAAAAAAAAAAGAAATTGTTTATGTGAACTTCTAGTTACAGAAAGTTACCTAAAATAAAGAGGATGAGGCTTTTTCTCCACACAATTTAATGCCAAACAGAAAAATCAAAACTCACTCAAAATCAATAGTAATTTTTAAAAATGAAAGTGATGCTGCTGTTTTAGCCTTTAGTTTCCTTCAAGTACTGGCTAATTAAGAGCCATTAAAAAATTTTATCTCTACTCAAGCAGCACACCAAAATGTACTTAAAATGTCACCATGACCTGAAGACTTCTGATTTTTTTTTCCTAAGCATCACTAAAGATTACAAGTAGCTTTCACCATCAACCTCCTCTGAGGCATAAAAAATTTCATCTTCCCAACTAGCCCTGTAACATGCTGCTACCTGGCTGTTCACGTCAAAGAAGGGCAGGCATGTCAAAAGTTACAACACAAAAGCCACTCTGAAGTTTATTTTACTTTTTCAAAGAAGGTAACTAGCTAAAGCATCCACCACATCACGGGAAAAAGTCAGCTAGACAGAATTTTGATTTTATATGCATTGCACTTTTTTTTTTCCAGTCATGGGCCACACAACGTGAGAAATGGTATGTGCTAAAATACTAGAGATTGTACTGAAAAAAAAAATGACACTTGCACCGATCTGCTCCTCTAACTTTCCAACCTCACACAAAAGTGTCTATAAAGAACTACTGCAAAATTTAATCTATGCATAGACTTGTATATAGAAGCATATAGAAAATATGCCTCTCTCTTGTGCATCAAAAGCAGATTTCTATGAAATCAATTGCATTGCATCCCAAATCAACAGTACATTTTAAAAAGTAGGAATAAAGTTATACATACAGCCAAAAATTCTTTAAGCCGGTCTTCAATGCTTCCCTTGTGGATGGTAAATAAAGCTGCAGCAATCTGATTGATGGCTTTTGCCAAGCAGTGAATGTTGTTGCAATGCCCTAAACAAAAACACACTCAAATCACCTCAGCACCACGTTGGAAAAGACAGTATTCTTTGGAAAATATCACCAAAGGTTAAAGACACCTGTGACAGTGAAAGAAGAACTTTTAGCATCTCCCACAATGGGAGTAAGGTACTCTTCCACACTGAACTTGCTACCAGGAAAGCCACCAGAAGTACAGATGTCCCCTCCAAATCCTAATGACCACAACAACCTGAGAAAGATACCTGGGGCTTTTAGAAGTAAGGGATATATTGGAAGTTTATTTCTTTTCTACAAAACTTGAGTGTTAACACTTGACTAGGCCAAAAAGACTGCATTTTCACAAGCTAATTGACCATTTCTTTCCCCCTGTCTAAATGAACATCTCATGCCCAGACAGTATTCCTCAAAGAGATCTACAGGCACTCAAGAGCAAAGGTGTTCCATTTCTTATTTTCATGGCCTAAAATTCACCCAGGCTTCAGAGCCCTAGAAGGTGGTTACATGACACCAGTTTTTAAAGAGAGCAGAAGAACTGCTCCTCATTAAGCCTGCTATTTCTTCTGGGCAAACTAAGTCAAATATACCACTTTACAACAAAATTAATATACATTTGGGCAAGTATCTTGGGCAAGTGTGAGCATATGAAAAGGTCTTTGAAGGAGTTAACAAGTACTCAAGTATGAAAACATGCTGATTCTTAACTTATTTTTTGACCATTGTTGAGCACTGAGCTCATCTTTGCATTCAGCCATTTATCATAACCCCAAGTTCAGGCTTGAATAGTGAGGTCAGCTGGACCTCATCACTCCACATGAGAAAAATTAATTTTTTCTCCATGCATATCCCTGTTGTTACTTAAAATTAATTTTAGCTGTCATTTTATTCCCAGTTTACTCAGTATCATACCTCTCTGCAGCTCTTCACTCCTCTAATACCCTCAACAATTTCATATGATATATAAATTTTCTCACTCCACTCTTCAGGCCCCCCATCCAGGTGGTCTGTGAATATGCTGACTTCTAGGTCCCAGTGAAGATCCCTGTGCATCTCCCTCAGCAGGGCCCCCACATTTGATACTCCAACTTTGTCTCCTATTTTTACATGAATATCAGTCAAGAAAATCTGTTCTGCTTAATTCTGATTCAAATTTGAATTTGTCTCTGAAGAGGCTTGTTTTATTCAAGTGACTTCATTTTTATGTCTCAGGCTGTAGAAAAAGCATCAACAAGGGAATTCAGCAAAGGAACTGCTGTCTTCCAACAGGTTTCAACTATTTAGAAAGAACTGTGGCTCTTGCAGACTAGTGTTTTATTCTACCCTCTAGCTGACAAATTAGACCTCCAGCCTGGTATTTGACTAGCAGTTCAGATTCTGTACTGGAAACAAAAGTAAAGGTCTGTGAGACTTTGAGCCATTATCTGGAACTAGTGGAAGAAACAGACTTGATCTTGAAGTAGGCAGAGGGAATGCAGACATTGCTACAGCTGTCCAAGCACTGTCTGTATTTGGGAGATATGTCTTGCCAGATTAGGAAGCTGAAACTCCTTCAAATCTGTGACTTGTTGATGGATTAATTCAGGATTTGCCCAGGGAATTTACTTCGTAAAGCAGAATTTATTAAGTTCACATTCTGGAAATACCATTTATATTAAGTGTTTCAAGCCAGATGTTCTACAATAAGGGTAGAACACAAGAAAAAGTAGTATTATGCAAGGAAGGCAGGAATGACAAGGTCTATTCTGTTTGTTCAGTTATTTTTGTAGAGCAAACATATTTTATGTATACCTTTTGCTAGATTTTCCTCTCAATAAAAGAGCCCACTCAGTAAAGAATTATGTAATACATAGGCCATGTCTCACAGAACCAGTAGCAACTCCTAACACGGGCTTATTTGAGCACAGGATGTAACTTCTCTCCAGTCACAGTTTCATGTCATCTATTAACTGTACTTTAAGAACTCACTTGGAAACAAGGCTTTGCCTGACTTCATCTTAACAGTTATTTAATGTAAATGAAACGACATCAACTGGAACATTTAAGCTATGTGATATAAAACAGGCAGAAGATCATTATCTGTTGTTTCAGACTGCTAGAAATGATGACTAAGAGAGTCTCAGGAAGAGAGGAAGTTTGAGGAAGGCAAACCCACCTGAGCTCTAACCTGCTGCAGACCCTCTAGCTAGCGTGACGTATTCTTAGCAATTAATTTGCAGAGGGGTAAATGTGAAAATATAATCACCAGTGAAACTTTTAGTACTGCCCCCCCTGGCAAGCTATCCAGGTTTTATCTACAGATGGTAAGATCCTTTGAAGGAGAAAATGGTAGCAGGAAGTGCTTCCAGAGGATTTCTTTTACAAAACTATAACTAGGTAATTTTTAAGAGATGTGATCTTACATCACATAAACAAGTTCATTTGGACTGAGTAAAGACAGTCAGTCAATCTGACTGTCTTCAAACACAGAAGTTTCTACCCGTGCCCCTCACCCATCACATTAGATATTCCCTGCTCTAGCCTATATTCTGAGATTTTTATTCAAGCATCATGACTTGGAAAAAGCTTGCAAAGAGCAACAGAAATACTACGAGAGCACAAATAACAGGAAACAACTCTGCAAGTCACAGATTTTTCTCCCCATTCATCAGAAAAAGCTTTTATCTTGAAAATTCTTAACTTTCCAAATCAATATTCAAGTTCTACTCATAAATCAGATTTATCTAACATTTTTCACAACTGGAGAAGTCTACACTATCTGTTTTAAAATGAAACTAGAGTCAACAGATCCCTAATCATTCAAAACTGAAGAAAAGACTTATTAATCCCATGTAAAACCACAGTCCTGGGTCTCTAAAAAATGTGATTTGCATACTACATTAAGTGATACATAAAGCTTTCAAAATTTTTGGTATTTTCCTGGTACTTAAAATTTTCAAAAGCCAGTTTACACTTACTTTGTGCGTTACAATTTTGAGCAAATTAAAAATAATGCAACTTTAAAAACTAATTAGAGAAAACATGCATCCCACTAAATGGAAGCAGTATAAACATGGTCTTTTATGTGAGTCATGTTACACATTACAAAGGAAATAGCTTGAACAGCCGAAAGGTGACTTTTGTATGTGTTGGAACAGCACTGGCTTTTTTCAACTTAAAAAGAGAAAGAAAACTTCTGTGGATTACGTGCAAAGAATTTTGTTGAGGCAAAGATTATTTTTTTAAAATAAGGAGGTTGAACTATTGTGTAGGAAAGAATTCTGTTCACCACTTACACCTTCCAGATTCTGTTTTCAAAACTTTATGCTTGGCAATATGAACAGCATATTAAATAAAGAAAAGACACCTTGTATGACTGGCCCAAGACCAATGTAAAGAATACTAAAACATTAATACTTATGAGAATATATTACATTAGATAGTAAGTGTCACACTAACTAATGCAGAATGTGTGCTCCAGCACTTCCACATCAGGACAAGATTGCCCCCTGCAGTGTCTGAACTGTTCTGAAAATTGCAAGTACCAAACTAATTTTTCATGGCAAGTTCTCTCAGATAAGATTAAGTAAATGCTTTTTACAGTACTTTCAGAAGAACTTGCCTGAATTAAGGCTGATTTTTAGATTTGCTCACTATAAAATGTAATTAAATATTAAAGGTGAAGGTATTCAGGACACTAGCAGAACTATTGTGAAGACAGCATTCCCAGCAAATACTGAGCTGGCTCTACATTACCTTCGATGGCGGGGCTATACTGAGACATCACGTTACTAGCCAAAGTTGGCAGGGACACAGCCACGAAGACCATTAGAAGGCAAGCAATTTTATATTCTTCTTCTGGACTAATGTTTTCTAAAAACAAAAATAATAAAGTTCTTTAATTAAAGAAGTAATCTTGAAATATTTCCTTTCAGCTGCAGGTAGATTAGAATGTAAAATGTTTGACCAAATTGAAATATAAAGCAAAATCCAACAAAGTCAATGACTATTGTAAAAGGAGGAATACTAATGTCAGTATTGCCAAAAGACACAGAGCAGGGCTGCAAAATGTCCAGTCTGTTATCTAGGAGAACAAAAAGGAGCCACTGCCATGCTATTACTTCTAACGATTTAGTTACTAAGTCTTTAATATGACGAGCAGAATTGTAAACTTTTCATGCTGGTATAAATCCAGTTCTTGCTCTCAGATAAGAAGAGCTTCTCTTGCACTCTCCCTTTGGCAAGTGAGCAGAAGGTGATGGTACACTCATGTCAATTCACACTAAAACCTTGTGCTTACAAAAATAGCAGCATCATCACACACTAGCCTAAGATTAGTTTACAAAAAAAGGCAACAGTTGGTGACATACAGAATTTATCTCTATGAAAACAGAATAAAAGCAAACTATTTCAAACTCCAAAGGTAACAATCAAAATACAAGATCATAAACCATTATGAGAATATACAGAAATTCTTTGTCTTGTTGACCTAGCTTAAACATTTCATAGCTGTACCACAACGAAAATAATCTATTTAAAATAAGATTTTTAGATATCAGATACCTTATAAATATATACTTCTGTATATTGTATATATAATGTAGACAGAACAAATACACTTTGGGTTGCTTTTTTTTTTAAGTGCACAAAGGAATTGTGCTTGGGACTTAAATTCAAACATTGAAATGCCCCTCTGTATTTTCCCCTCTCAAAATAACTACACTGAAGCAAGAAAAACAACTTATGTAGCATTTAAAATATTCATGGTCTCATTCTAACGTTAACTATCTACGACACACGGGGGAAAAAAGTAATGAAATGGGCAGTAAGGAAGGTAGGGAAAAAAGCTGAAGACCATCAAAAAACACTCAGGAGTCTTAATTCACGTCTTTGAACATGCCAGAGTAAACAAAACTGAAAAGCTTAGATAGCAGTGCCTTAAAGCAACAAAGAGGAAGCATGATACCTGCTAATTTTCTAACATGTTTATTTTACTGTGTTTTCCCTTGTAAACCTCAAGTTAACACTTGTAGGACACACTGGTAACAAAATATTGTGAAATTCATGAGCTGCAGCTGTAAGCTATTAATGCTTACTGAGGTGACAGATTCATTACACATCTATGCAATATAACTGATCAAGTTGTGCACAAGACACTCTTATTGTCATTGTTCTTAAACTACAGCAGTGTTCACCATTAAATCCCTTCAACGTCTCCCTGCTCTCCTTTTCTAGGTCAGCAGGTCCATTCATGTGTATCTGAAAAGATTCTCAAGCTAACACCAACAGACAGCAGGCACAAGTAATTCATCCTCTTCTGCCATTTATGAAGTTTATTGAAGGAATACAAAGGAGTCAAGATACACAAGTTTCCTCCCAGCACTTTAAACACTTCCTTTCTTTTTTTAACATTTATATTTTTGAAATTGGAACGTCTTACCTGATTTTTGGGAAGACAGTGCTACGACCAAGGCAGGATCAATCTCACAGGGCAGTCCAGCAGCTGATGACAGTTCATATACATTCATTGCCACCTGAGGACCAGAAGAAAAGACAACACTGAATACTTCCATGTAAAGATGATGAAGCACAGTTTTTGCAGTCATGTTTAAAATGAGTTTGAGGCGCTAAGGAATTTCAGAGATTTGGCAAATATTAGACAGAGACTGTAGATTTTGTTTGTTTCTAACCTCCACTGAGCAGCTGCGTCTGTACTTTGTGCACCAGATGGTAATTTTGTTGTGTCGAGCCAAACAAAACTCATATACATTCCTACATTACCTCCAAAGCAACACCCCGACTTCCAATTAGCTGTTTCTACGTCTTCCTTTAATGTTCAAAAGAAACTAACGTATTTTCTCTACCAGATCTAAAGTATCAGCTAACATCTACAAATACAGCATTTTTAAACAAAAGCCAAAAGTCACAATCTGGTGAAAGAGAGTAATGCAGAAATCTTACAAGATGCAAATGTTATACAGATTCAGTGTTGACTCCAGGCCCCAAAAATTACAGTTTAAGTGGCCACAGCACTTGGAAGAACTAAGAACATTTTGAAATGTATTCCATTTCCCAGCCCATGCCAGGATGTCTGTTCTGTTACCATTAACAAGCATTCAACACTGTTGTTTTCTCTTTCCATTTACTATTTCAACAAAGTTGAAAGGTTTCTGAAACCACAGTTCAGATGACTCTCTGCAAAAGCAGGTCTACCCCAAATACAAATGAATACAGGAAACACTAGTGATGTCTTACTGACACTAGTATTTGAGAAGTTTTACACTTTTCCCATAAATTCTCATGTAGAGTTGAGCATTTCCATGTAGTGAATACTGTGCAGGCTATCCTTGTGTGCTCCAGCCTGGCTACCTGAGGGCAAGCTTTGGTATGGAAAGCACACAATGCTGTTTGTACAGTCCTGCATGAAAAGAATTACAGTGCATATGGACAGGGCATGGTTCACAGCCAACAGGCTCAAAATAATCATACAATCCCCAAATGGTTTGCATTAGAGGGGACCTTAAAGCCCATCCCATTCCATCCCCTGCCATGGGCAGGGACACCTTCCACTGTCCCAGGTTGCTCCAAGCCCCGTCCAACCTGGCCTGGAACACTTCAGAGATGGGGCAGCCACAGCTTCTCCGTGCAACCTGTGCCAAGGCCTCCCCACCCTCACAGTCAAGAACTTTTTCCTAATATCTAATCTTAAACTACTCTCTGTCATCTTAAAGCCATTCCCCCTTGTCCTGTCAGTACACGTGAAGTGGAACAAATGTAAGCCTGCTTCTAAAAGCCTGTATAGACAGCTCAAGAATTTAATATTAAAAATATCCAAATAAAAGGAGAAGAAAACCCCATTTCGACAGTCACCCCAAATCATAAGTTTTGGGAATAGTAAAATAAAAGTAACATTTCATGACAAGTATTCATTTCATCAACAGTTTTAAAACTGTTTATACTCTGCTCCGTAAATTCAGTACATAGGAAATTACTATGTTATTATGTCCTAAAATATGCCCAATTGGGCAACTGTTCCAATCCATTGTACTAAACCTTGTAAAGATCTTGACATGCCTTTCAGAAAAAAAAAAAGTTTGCCTTATTGCCCCAAAAGAAGATTTTGTTACCTACAGTTGCTCAGCTGGGCCAAGAAAAAGCTCACGCAATGAGCTGCTAATTGTCCAAAGGGCTTAATTGTCAGCAGGCTGGAAGAACAGTCCTGGCCCTTCCAACAAGATGTTTTCAAGACAAAGCTCCGGCAGAGCTGTGGGGGAGTACACGTTAGGAGTTCCCAGTATTCACAGCAGGCACTATGGACAAGGTCAGCCAGGGCTGGCTCCTCCACGTTATCCAGACCAGCTGTGAGCTCTCCAACACGTCCACAAGGCATCACCTCACATCACGAGACACGACATCTACGGCTGGTATCGTGCACACACCAGCGTGGTGGAGTGCACCCACAGCAGTTAGAATTTATCTCTGACACTTATAACTAAAAAACCCACACACCAACACACAAAACAGGTTTATTTAAGAATCACGGGAGAGCTACAGCAGAGACAGAGAAGGCCAACAGCCCAGTATTATGTGACGCAGAAGGCAACTGGGTAATGCCATGTGGCAAAAGCCAGACAGCAGCCCTCAGCAGGGTTTCATTTTGCAGTAGATAGCTTTTTTTCCCATGCAATTATTCCAGTGACTGTAAATTACTCTGACTTCCAGAAAAGAAGCCGCAATTACTACACTTTTTCATATCTGCTGCTACTAATGAATTCAGTAATGTCCTTGGAGATCCACTAAACTGTTTCAAATGATCTGTTATCATCAGCTTAAAAATGTTAAGGGTAAAATACTGTCCTCAATTATTACTGTTGCAGCCTTTATCCCACCCTACTTTTGAGCACTTCTTTGATACCAGAGTGTCAAAGATGCTTTCTGAAAAGATTAAGCAAAGTAAGCAGTGATCTTCCCATCTCATCTCTTCTGGATGCTGATCCCTCAAGTTCAATAACGTATTGAACATGATGCTCTGCTGGTCAATGATTTTCTCCACAACTACAGATGGGAATTTTAGAAAGGCTTTTCTTGAGAGGTACAAAGGCAACTTGCATCATTTTGATACAATTTTTATCATGAGCTTGTACATTTGAAGTTAATTTTCCATAGCATTTCCACAGAATTCCTCCGTTGTGGTATGAATTTCAGTATTTTCTGGGACATCTGATGTGCTGAGGCCTGAGTAGCAGGCCTCAGCCAGAGCTGACTTACAAGATGTATCCTGGGCACTGTGTGAACACCATCAGTATTACTGAGCTAAAAACAGATGACAAAGATGCTCTGTATAACCTTGTCTAGTTATCTGCAAGAAATGTATCATTTTAAGAAACTTTCCCAACTGACATGAATAGAGGGTTGTTTGTAGGGTATTTTAGGGGAAAATCCTCCCAGCCAAGGCTTGGGCTCTGGCCAAGCCCTGGCCCCTGCTGGTTGCAAAGTGTGCCATCAGATCCAGGAGTTTTTGTGCTAAAAATATCATCAAGTCACTTTGACTTGCTGATTTGGGCCTATAAAAGCTGGACTAACTTTTGGGGCGAATTTGGAGGCCTCACCTACGGGCAGATGCACCATGTAGGATTTTTCCAACTGCCGGGAAGGGTTCTCCAGGTCCTGGCTGTGAACGGGGCTCCCCAGCGACTGCAGACTCGGGGTGATGGTAAAGTGTTTAGGCAGTTGGTGATGCATCTTTCTCAATCACTTTCCTTTCTCTCATATGGCAATGATCAGGTGTATTACCTTGCTTATTCTTGCTTATTGCTAAAGCCGAGTGCATAGTTTTATTGAATGGATCATTTTACTTTTGGGTTGCCTTTATATTCCTAGTAAAATAAGACCATTCTTTCCATTGGTGTCTGTGTTCTTGAAATTGCCCCCATCAATTGGCAGAACAACTTCGGATATTCATGACTGGTTTATCAGCATTGCAAGTTTCAAAGAGCATGTGATTATATTTTGGAATGAAATAGTATACATGTAAAATTTCAGTAATTTTAACGGAAAATGAGCCAGAGTATAACTGCGGAACTGTGTCTTCTGCAATCATGAAGTCCACAATGATGGACTCTGAACTTTTAAAAGGAGGAGGATGTTTCTTATTGATGAATTTTCATACACAGAGAACTCAGTTACTTTCCTAAAGAGTTAACAGCAAAATGTGAACTTCAAGTTCAGGGATAACAACAACATATTCTGGTCCTTTAAAACCATACTTAGCTCAAGAACAGATTTCTAAAAGTTGTTTCTGGAAAAGTTAAAGAGATGTATATTGTATATCCCAGTGCACATTCTCTACAAATCAAACTGCTACAGTACCATTAAGGAGCTGAAATCCTTCACAGACTGCAAGCTGCAATAAGAAATTAAAACCCTGCTAGACTTCAGCTACTGTGCATATGTGTTCAGAAGCCATGTGATGTGCCAAAAGGAGTTTTTGGATGGAAACATACTCTCATTCAGAACCTTATTTAAGCTGCTAACTTTTTTTCCTCAAGCATTTCATACACTGGGCTCACAAAAATCAATTTAAGGTCAAAATCAGGCTTGTCACTATTACATGCACAGAGCTCCAACCACATACACAGAGTCCTTGAAGTATTTAGTTTTACCAGTTGTACTGCTCACAGTATGAAGCAGCTCAGCATTCTTCTGCTTGTCATGTTTTAACACTTGATAAATCTTGTTCTTAAGTCTATGAAAGTTCTTAAATGTGATCACAGGCATATAGGGACTTGTGCTTATCCTAGCAGTTGGTTGAGATTTTTTTCCCCAGAACTTTAGGAGGCTGCAAATCCACAATTACTAACCTCTTAGGGAAAAAAAGAAAAAAAAAAAAAAGAAAAAAAAAAAAAAAAAAAAAGGAAAAAAAAAAAAAAAAAAACTGTTCTTTGTGTCTGGATGTTCAACACTAAGCATGAAAGTCTTGCTGCTTACATATTTTTGGTAAACTCCAAAACTACACTATCACCCTTTCAGCCAAACATTACCTTCATGTCAGTCTCTCTCGGAATGTGATCTTTGAAGTCCTCAATGGAACTCACAAGGAAAGGAATGTGGTAGGATAAAACCTAAGAGACACAAACACATACAAAATGAGAAAAATTACTTCCCATGTTAATCATCAGTTAGACACTACCATTATTTTACTGGGCTTTTTTTTTTTAAATGGGTTTTTATTTTACGCATTTGTATTGCTTTGTAGATTTAAGACATTAAAGCCTAGTAAATGTTTTCAATAAAGAAGTGAAATAAAAGATTTTAAAATGAGTAAACACAGAAAACATGATCTAAACTAAACTTGACGTTTTAATGTAACAGTTCTCTGAACAGTACTCAAAAAATAGATTCCCTCACCCCAAGTTGCAATTTGAAGTTCAGTTACAACTGAGCATTGCTATTTTACCCACATGTTGTCAACCTTTTAAGAGGTAGCATTCCTGAACAGTGAAGCTTCAAATATTCTATCATTCCATTAAGTTAAATACAATGAAAATGATTCAGAACATATTCAGTTCTTTCTTACATCTCTAAGTGCTTCCTGTGCCAATGACCGAAAAGACAAGATAACACCAATAATTGTCATTCTCTTCAAAACACTGTCAACAGCTGAAAAGAGAACAATGAACAAAGTGTTAATGTTTACAAGTTCAATTCTTCAAATAAGAGAAACAAAATATTTAACAAAATATTGAAAACAGCAAGGTACTGAAACAATGGCATTCCTTAAAAGAGCCAAAATAACCAGTGCTAGAGCAGGTTTTTATAGCTGAATCCACAATGGGATTTTCAGTAGAAGACTATCACATTTACCACTTCCTGTAACGAAACCCAGTATACATAGCTGACAGTATTGGATGCTAGCACTGGTTCTGTGCTTTCCTGAGGCCAAAAATGTCTCTTTATTGTGATTCTTTTTTGTTTCACATTCTTCAGCTATGTACCAGGCTTCCAGATTACTGCTGCTACAGCTACATATTATCATCCCTGAAATGATGCTCAAAACTCACCACTAATATACTGCCTGTGCACTAAATAACACTGAAATCTCATTTTGTACATGAGAAGACTGGAAAAGTTTAAAATGATCCATCAGTTTATATGAGCTCACGTACATTTTGCTGCTTATGGATACTCAATACAGAGAAATTAATTTTTTTCATTTTCTTTACAAAGACAGATGTAAAAAATAACTGTATCTTTAGTAGGATCTTGTTAGTTACTCACATGATAATCTTTTAAAGAGTGCTGCCATCTGGTCTGGCTTGTCAAAGCTGGTCCTCATTTGTGTTAGAACTTCAACATTCTCCACCACGAGTTTCTATAGAGAAGCAAGGATTCATGTCAGCTATAGATTTCAGCAGGTTAACTGGATAAATGCCTGATTTAGGACATTTCAACTTGGCAGAAAAGTAACCAATCCTATGGAATACAGATGTACCCACTGTGTTCTTAATGGGACTACAATATCAATATTATCATCAGTCACTACTATACACAAAAGCTCTGAATCAAAAAGCAGAGGATTAGATACCTCTTGGAACATGATTTTTGTACTGAGCAATGTGTACCACATCTTAAAGCAAAGAATGTAACTCAGTAAAATCAGACAATAGGTCCCTGTGCCAGTCAGCTTTTTAGAAGGAAAGTATACATAGTACAATAAAAATGTAAATTCACAAAGTAATCAATTCTTTTGGATTGCTGCTTTCACTAATTATGCTGAAATTTAATGCTGGTAAAATTGAAAAATGGAATCAAGAGTGGAAGTCAGATTGTTAAGCCTTGGTTCAGTTTACTTGAAATTTTCTTCCACTATAATATAAATAAAAGCAAAGACATACCTCCAAGTCCCAACACCTTAGCCTGAAACAGTTAAACTCAAGTGCAGTAGTTTTCATGTCAGTTTGGCCAAAGGAAAGAAAATGTGTCTGTTTCTAATTTTTAACAGCCCTCATACATGCAACTTGTAACATTAGAGTAAATGTAGTAACTTTCCTGAAATCATTCCCCAAATATGTATCAGTTTAAAATTTAAATTACAGAGATTGCATAATCACATCTCTAAAATGTCAGATCCAAATTTCCTGCCAGCTGAGGAACTTTGGCTGTGCCAAGCTGTATTTTTAAACTCTCTTCAAGCAAAAAATAGGTAGTTTATTCTTATAAAAATATTTTTACAGTCTGAATGCTAAGTATCCTATTTCAGAAAGGGAAAAGTGATTCTCTCTCTTTAGAGGACAATCAACAGCTAAGAAAATGCAGATCTCTTATGTTCTTCTGAACACTGAAGAAAGTGTTTCCTTCTATTTAAAGAAGACTTCAATTAATATTTTGTATACTAAATGATATCAAGGTAAAAAAGAACTGAAGGATGGAGGGAGAAACCAAGATACTTTGGATTGGGGGTGGTCTTCCAAAGTGAATATTAAGAGTTTTCTTTTTCAAGTACGTACATTCCAATCCATCTTAATTACCAGCAGGAAAAATTAATATTCATCAAACATGTAGGCTACTATAAGCTTGAAACGTGATTATATATATATTTCATAAAATCTAAGAGACATACCTGCAGGAACCTACTGCTAAGGATCCACAAAGATCTAACCTTTGATACTTTTGCTAGCTGCTTTAATAGTTTTATTTTACTTCACTTCAACCCACACTGAGAACAGGGCAAAACATAGCATCTGGCAAGCAGGCAGATTAAATTTCAGGGTAAATATTCCTGTGACCACAGGAGGAGAAAAAACCAATACAATCTATAATGCTGCTGTGAAATCAATGGTGGTCTGTGTTTACTCCCACTTCATAGTAAGTAGCCTGTGCAAAGCAGATCTGTCCAACACCTGCATTGTATCATGATCGTGCTAGTCCCATAAAATCAAGTCTATCCATAATCCACCTAACTGTCCCTACTTTCTTATTTTCAGTGAAAAGCTAGGAAAGAAATAAGCTACACAAAATGCAGCAAACTAACCAAGAATCTCAAAGGTCACTTCCCTCCTGATGCCTAAGCTTTTTATATATTTTTCATACATTTGTAGTTTCGTAGATTGCTAATGCATGGCTGTAGATCCAGTACTTTTCCTACCCTTTTCCCCTAGATTTTAGAATAAATAAGCTAACCTTGTAATACATTCCTGAAAGTACTGTTTAGTCTTATTGTCAGGAAGAGGGCCTACAAGAACAACATTTTGTTTTCCAAGCAGAATCTGAGAAGTCATAACAAGAAGTAGGGCAAAGAAGCCCTTGGATCAACTCCAAGGGGCTGACCCAGAGGTGGGTTCCTGGGGCAACCGAATCTCCTATTGGATGTACCTGTTAGATATCCTAATTAATTAACCTTATAAAATTGTGCCCATCACCACTGGGACACCTGTAAGCTTCCAATAAAGGTCTGCTTTTCACTTTACTATTCTAACACTGTTGCAAGGGTTTTTTCTCTTTTGATTATAAGCAACACTTCCAACCCAACCTGTTCAACGAGTATGAGTAGAGGGCACATAGGCATGCACATGATGTACTTCTGTGCTGAAAGCCAAAGCACTGAAATCAAGATGGGCAATTTTAAACCAACCAATGGATCAGAACTTGGCATTTTACTTTAAATCCCTCAAAGCTCTCCAGAATGCAAGACTGAAGGCAATAGCCCACGCAAATTGTTACTCAGTCAAGTTTTCAACTTCCCAAAGGATAACCAGCATATTAATTTAAGATTTAAAAGGAGTAGGCTGGAATACAGTTCAAATAGTGACTTAAATGAGGCAATCTTCCCCTTTTTGTCCCAGTCTTAAACTTCAGATATAAAACTGACACCTGGTCCCACTTTGCAGGAAGCAAAGTAAGCATGTTGAACCCTACTTGTAATAAATTCCCCATGTTCTCCTCTCGTTGCTTTCTTCCCCCAAACACAGATGCTTCTCAGTGCTCTCTTGCTAAGCCAACTACCTCAGCCAAAGAGATGAACATTTTATTACTTTGTTTTTTCCTCCAAATATGTGGTCAGGCACATGTGAATCTACATTATGCTCTGCTTACCCTCAGCAGTATCAGAAAACAACAGATTTCAGACACAATTAAAGGTTGCTTTTTAAAACATACACATACCTACAATATAAACTGATTTTGAGGAAATATGATGACCCGTCAGTAACTGCAGAAATAGTACAGCAACAAACACTTGCTAAAGGCCTTTGTGCTTCACTTGAAACGTGACAGATGTCACTTTGTGCATAGCAAGGAGTTACAGAATTTAACCTTAAAACCACACCGTTCTCACCTGGAAAGCCTCATGCTCTAACTCAAGAATTTGAATGGCCATAAGTAACCAATTACCCTGGCAGACTGGGCACTCAGGCCAGGGCTGCTGCATGCTCTTAAGCCAGCTTGGAAAGCATAAGCAACCCCTCTTCTAAAGCTGAGACAGTGAATAAAAGGCTTCAAACCTTTTTATCATACACCTCAGCCTTTCAGCAGCACTGCAATTCAAGTGTTTACAAAGAAAACAAGATCCTTGAAAGTGTAACACAGGATATATTAAAACCACACACTTCTAAAGTCTGGTATGCTGACAATAAACTGTTATTGAAGAAAAAAAGGAAGTTCCTTAGATCTCTTAGGTATTCATGTACTTTTTCAAAAATACAGCATGCATGAATAGTTACAAAAAATTCCTTAGCTTAATCAGAGCTTAAATAAACTGAAAGTTACGAGATATAATAACGACTTGGAATTAAATTTGGAAATTACACTGAAAGAACAAGTCATATGAAAAAAAATTCTAGGTCAATTAGTGACATTTTAATAGTGTGACTATCTGGAGAAAGCAGTATATATTATTTCATTTGTTAAAACCTCTCTCCAGAAAGAGTTACACAGGTACCAAGTGGTTCCCCTGACACTGTTTGCTATTTTGAATATACATGAAACTAATTTCCTTGACATGTCCCCATTTCCAAATTTTTTCATTGCATCAACTTTATTATTTGTCTGTGTTGCTGTAGATGTGAGGTTTACTTATCAGAACACAGACATTTATAATAAATGGTTACTGCTGAGCCAGAGGGAAAGATATTTGTAAAAATGAGGAAAACTAACAAAGTACAAAGGACCTGAAGTCTTTCATCCATGTAAACTAAACAACAGATGCATACACACATCATTAAGAAGTAAGTCCTTATCGATTACTAAGATAGATTTGAGATTTTCCTGCAACATTTGGAGAGTCAACAGTCTTGGGTAAGATCTTCACAAACACCTGGAGATCTTGAAAAACGTTCCTGTTCCCACTGATGATAAAGAGACTTGACTTCTAACTTAGGCTATCTAACACAGAAATGAACAGTCTGCCTGAAGTCCTGCACATTCAGCTGTTGAAGAATGTGGGATACACACATACTGCCTGTGCACACTTATTACAAAAGAAGAGTAAAATTCACAGCTTCACTGGTTTGTTTCATGCAGTCATTTTAAAAAGATGGCATGCAGCAACATAGGTATTAAATATCCTAAAGGAAGCTTAACCAGAAAACTACTGCCTTCCCACCCACCAGTTTTCAAGGTTACCTTAAGCTCAGCAACCTGTGAAGAGATGTGCCACATCAGACTTTCACTTAAGAACTTCATGCCATATGGTCCCAGAAGTTCAGAAAGGGCTCTCATTTCTGAGAAATAAAAGAAACTTATACTTCAAACATTTCATCTTCATTTATTTGCAGCCCATCATGTATCTAGCGTGGTGTTTTAAGTGCAAAAATATTTTATCCCCAAGTATAATTTTAAAGACAAGAATTTGTATGGTAGTAGAACTGACGCAGTAGTCACCAACACACAATATACCCATCTCTTTAGCTTAAATGCAATGCTACTTTGACCAAAAATAGCAAAAGTGAGGCAAGAGGCAGCATGAATAAAAAGTACTTAAAATACTACTGAAGGCTAACAAATGTTAACCCTAAGAGTTAGCTGTTATTTCAGTAACAGTTGCTCTGAGAGTTACTATTGTTCCAGTTACTCAAGCAATACAATAACTGTCCTTCACAAATACTGAGTAGAAATATCAAAGCTTACCTGATATATCAGAGTATTCCTCAGCATTAAATGTCAATTCATTTTCTGTAGGCAAATTCACAAATGCCTTCATGGCTGGGAAATAGGCTATGTGACCATTGCTGACTTGCCGTAGCAAAGTTTCCAAATACCTTATCAGAAAGGGGAAAAGTTTTAGATGAAATGGCACATGTTCATGGATATGCTACACAGATGAAGTAGAGTTGTGTGACAAGTGACAGCAAAGCTCATAGACTGAAGCTTTATTTTCATAGTTCAACGGATGCCTGCATTTTACTCTGTATCTCATCCCTATAAAAAGTGTCAGAAGTTTGCCAACAGGCAAACTGCTCTTAACAGGTATAGAGAGAAGTAAACAAGTGATGATGGAAACTTAAGAAAATTTAAAATAACTCCACTTCTCCAGTTCCAGATTTTTCATTAAACAGCAGCAACAAAAAAAATCTCTAAAAAATTTGTAACAAGCATTCATATAATTACTTACCAATTTGTGTACAGACTGGTAATGGTTGGCTCACCATGACTATCTAAATGCTGGGTTTGCTGCAGCAGAACGTTGTTGAACACCCGTGTGATGTCGATCTGTACATAGTTCTCTATCGACTGGAGGACTGTCATATAGGCTCTTACGCTGGTTAACAGCTCCGAAGGCTTTGCAATCTCCTGTGTTGCTTGGTTGTACATAGTCATTCCAACAATTGACCTTTTAGAAACAGAAGGATTGGAAACAAATAAATTCATTTATAAAGATGCAACTATAAAGATGATTTTATATCCACAGGTTTCCATAGAATCATAGAATGGCCTGGGTTGGAAGGGACCTTAAAGACCAGCTAGTTCCACCCCCCCCACCACGGGCAGGGATGCCTTCCACTAGACCAGGTTGCTCAAGAGCTCCATCCAACCTGGCCTGAAACACTTCCAAGCATGGAAAACATTCATTTTACTTGAATACTTCTCAAATCTGCAAGTATAAAACTCTAATCAATACACATACTACATCAGCACTTTTAAAAACTGTTTTAGATTCCAAAGACAACTGTATCTGTGGTTCCAGCAAAAATTTCATGAGACTAAGAATACTCACCAAGTACTTTTCAAAGAAAGCTTTTTCCCCCCATATATATATAAAAAAAAGCAATCCACACTGTGCAAAGCTTATGTAACAACTACTTTGGCAAATAAATTAACGTTGAAGTCTTTTAAAATGAAGAATAACTGGGAAATGCAAGAGCAATCATATATTGAAGTATTCAAAGCATATTAACTCAGAAAATTATTTCACCAAAGCTGCTGTTATAGTTTTAGTTTGAAATACCTTTTAAAAAACCAGACAGCTATAGTGTAGTATGAATTGAAAAATATATCCAATATATACATAAATAAATAGAAATCCTAATAATGAAAAATACATCTCCTTTTAGCTAGCACAGTGGCTTCTACCTTTAATCAAGGAGTCAAGAAATTGCAGGACATACTTTAATTTGTTCAAATTCTCACTATAAATAAAACCAGGCTTCTAATAACAGATGTTCATAGGCTAGCTTTCAAGCTAGAGCAGAACTGCACGAAGGACTGTATATTCCATTTTAATATACACGCACGTGGACCTTACCCAGTATGTCACTGGAACCAGGTCCTCAAACTGTATCAGGGGACCCTTAAAAGCAGAGTCTTCTTAGTAAACAAATACTTGTTGTAGTGTTTATTTTAAGCTTATAATGGCCTCAGACTTTAAGAACTAAGCTTTTAAGTGGTATGTACGTTTCAAAAGCAGAACAGCAATAAAAAAAAAGAAATCAGTAGATCACGACCTTCACCACAGATGAATGGAATTAGTTATTCTAGAGGAGAACACCACATTACTTAAAGTAACTTTTTTGTTGTTGCTTGGACATAGGTAAATAAGTATTTTCAACAGTTCGCTTCTGAGGCAGTCTCTTATCTTAAAATAAATTCAAAATTGATACAATAACAAGATTAAATAGCATAATAATAAGCTCCAGTCCAATCACACACGACACAGAGCAGTTTAAAACAGCAAACAAATCCTAACAGTGAAACACGAACACTGTCTTTAAAGGAACACTGCAAGCCTCGGAAAGAATTGCCACTTGAAGGTCTGAAAAATAATTACAAATTGAATATCTCTTCTGCTCAGCTAAGAAGTTTCATTTCTTTCGTGAAGCAAGAAGGAAAGCAGTCTCAAAGTAATGTGTCTGTTGCTTCAACCCCAATTCACAAGCTGACCTCCCCCAAATTAAAATAATAAGCACAAGTGACCAACAATGGTCTCAGTTCATAAACCTGAAGCGCTGACTTCTTAAAATGTCATGAAGTTATCTTCACTTTTATGCCACCTTATCTTACTGATGGAATGCTCCAGTGACCTAATATTATGTCTTGATGATTAAAGTGATTAAGCCTTATACCCCGCTTGAAATATCTAACTTGTAATTTTTGGTATAAAATAGTAGGATAGCTGGCTCTTTTAATACGAATTCCTCTCCAGAAGTTGCCATTTGCCTATTTCTGTAAAAAATTATGGGAAGATCAAGGTAAGAACACACAGGAATATCACACATCAATACTTTTTATTAAAAAGAAAAAAAGGTAACTGCACATTTTCTCAGTTGGCTTTGTCAGGTTTTGCCTTCTGATTTTTAGACTTCCTTTCAGCAAGGCAGTGGACTCAAACACTTGAAAACAATCCAGCACTGTGCAAAAGAATGGTGGGAATACATGTCTTCATAAATGCCTAAAAACAGCCATCACCAGTTCCTACAAAATACACGGGATTGGGAATGCAGGATCTGGCTGTTAAATAGATTATATGGATTTCAACATATTTTGTTTTAAAACAGGAACTGACTATTGTGTATGTCTGCACATGTAACTTAATAACCATTTAGTTGGAATTCTACTCATGGTTTTCACAATCCACCTTTAAAACCTAGTTTAGTGTAGTAAGTACACAATATTTCCAACATAAACTAGCAAAGGCTTATCTTGTGTATCAGTGCTTCTAACTCCACAATATTTCTTACTTGGTAAAGCGGATTTCCAGGTGAGATGTCAAATATTCCCTCGGGGTAAACGTATGTTCCCAAACCACCATGTTTGGTACATAATTGATAGAGAAGCAGAGCTCAGAAAGTGCAGTATGCAGTTTGTCCAGGCTTTAAGAATAGACAAGAAAATAAGAAAAATATTTAATATAAGGTAAGTGTATATTATAATGGAAGGCACACACTGAATGGATAATGCCTCAAAAGCAGGTACAGGTCTAACTCTTCATTATCATGTTCTGCTTTGAGGCATTCTTCTAGCATATTTAAAAAACAGTATTTTGGCCAAGAACACATCCTACAATTGCATACTGATCTGCATTGCATACAGTGATGTGAGATTTATTTTTTTAACATATATACACATATATGTCTTTTTTCCCCCCCAAAAACAGACTAGACTCTTAAAGTGATTTTTTCCGTAACTGAACTAAACAATACAAATAATGTTTCCTAGTAGGCAGTAATAAAAACCTAAAAATATTGGGGGAGCAAAACTTAAACTAAGTTCTTTTCCATCAACTTCTCTAATCTTTGCATTTCTCTGCTGTTTGGTTGTTGCAACTGCAGCAAAACCACTTCCCCCCCTTCAGCAGTGTGTGAATTTAGGCACCCCCAATCACAACATGTCCCTTTTTTTAGCTTCCTTCCTCTTCATACTTTTATCACACTACCATCCTGATCTCTCCTTACACCCATCTTATAGCCATTCCTACCCTATAATCTCTTACACCCCAAACTGTATTTATTAACCTTTCCTCTTACCTCATCCAGGTTGGGCTTTTGGTTTTGCTACTGATTTGGTGATGCTCTCAGTTTTTCTACAGCCACTAACAAGGAAACCCTCCCCACTTGATTCAGGCACTGGAGCCACAACTCCACCTCAGCCATCAGCCTTACAGCAGCAAGAACTTCCTGCCCAGCCTGTACTCAAGAGTGCTAAAGTAAGGTAGAATCGAAGATGCCACCCACTCCTTGGATTCACATGCCCACAATTAATATGACTATTCAGGAGGACTAGCTACAGCACAGGGATTCCTTCTGCTCAGGAAAGGAAACAGCCAAGGGGATAAATTCAAGTGACAAACATTCCTATTACCTAGGTAACAAAATTCAGTCTCTATACAAGCCACAGAAGCATCATAAGCTCACAAAGCTGTCAAACTTACAGCCAATTAAATTTATTCAAACAAATTAAGCAAGAAGCATTCAACATGCAAAAACACATTCTGACTTGGGATTCAAGGTGAAAGGAACAGAAGAAGCAGCTTACTTTGTCACAACCAATCTATTTTTCCTCATGCTTTCTACTCCTGGTTTCTCCCTTTCGGGTTCTCCTTTCTTTCCAGTCTGCTTTTTTGACTTCTTGTTCACTGCTTGACTGATGGTTTTGGCACAATGTTTTGGCAACAACTAGTAAACAAAAAGAAATAGCCCTTCCAAATTAAAATCCGATTTTTTTAGCACACTTCATCACACAAATAATACATTCTTCCTTTGACACAATTTTAGTATTAAAAATTCTTGCTCAAATCACCTTCAATTTTATGAACAGAAAGCTTACCCAAAACAGAGAGAAAAAAGTGAACTGGAAATAGAACCATATAAATCCAGAAAGGTGAATGGAGAAAATCTCAAAGGAGAATTAAAACAGACACAACCATACTCACCTGATCACTCAGTGTACATTGCTCTGTACAAATGTCTGTGATAAGATTCCGAGCCTGCTTAGCCATTTCATCCAAGAACATGTTACACAAGGAAAGACTGCGATCTCCGATATGATGTCGCTGTCCAAAAGGGAGAAAAGGAAGCAGAATTTTCAGTTTCCCATCAGTCTTACGGTACTGCAGAGAACAGTTCACTAATCATATAAATAGGATATGGAAAATAATAAATTAATTATTCCTCAATAATCTTGACTCCAGGCTAATTTTTTTCTTTTTGGAAGCAATTTGAATCATGAATTTTTCAAAGTCACCGTTAAAAATATTTTCTGTAGAAAAAGGCAAAAAAAAATTTTGAAGAAATAGGTTTTCACGTTTAATTTTGGAGCAAATCTACTTTAACGTGTCCAATATTCCAAGGTCTCTGTGAATGTCCTCTTCATTTATCTGTGCCAATACTAAGTCTAGGGGGAAAATAGCATGCAACTCAAGCTACAGAGAAAGCAGTGTCCTTCAGACCACTGAAAAAGCCAATAATAAAGCCCTGCTGCATTAATTTCTGGATTCTGTTCCTTTGTCACTGGATCTGCACAAGCACAGTCTCTGTCTTGCTGAAATCCTCCTTTCACCACTGATGTTTACTTTCTACTGCCACACTACAACACATTATACGCAGCACAGCAAAGATTATTTTCCAAAATGATAATAGTTACCAAGGCATACAATTCACAAACTGAATTTCAAGTTCTGCCGGCTGTGACAAAATGTGCTTGCTGCAGCTGAATGCACAGTAACTAGTGTCCAGTGGACTTGGTTACTGATTCCTCACTGTTACTATAATTGTTCTCAAAGACCTCTCTTGTCCTGAAGGGTTAAGCTTTCCTGGAAACTTTTTAGTGCTTGTCTAGTATAAATAGCATTAGCAGCCATTTAAAGCAAAGCATACAAGGAAAATAACTATATAAATGTATATTGTAAGGAAGTTTAGCAAAAAAGAAACTTATGTTTAAATAAGTTATGTTAAATAATGTGTTTAATATACACAACCCCATATTGTGTATATTACAATAAATCTTATTCAACTAATTGTTTCAGATGAGCACTGTTAAGAAGGAAAACACATCTGCATGAGCACCACATAAATATGGCCAAGTTAACTCCCAGACTAATTCCAAAGTCAATGCACATACAGGAAATGTACTAAAGGGTTTATGCCATTACAACAAAAATAGAAAGAATTTCCTCAGATTCAAACTGCTTCCTTTAACAAAGGGTCCATTTCTTCAAGCAACACAGTATTTTTTAATTTCTAACTATAACCAACAGGGTTTCCATTACCCAGTTCTGACCAAAGCAAATGCTTGCATTATACTGTGTATCATTTTTTTTTCTTACTGAAGAAATCTGTAACAAGCCATACAGAACCCCCAACTTCCTATTTTCTTCTCCTAACTATGAATTTATAAACCATTTGACAGGAAAACGGTTGCTTCTAAGTTTTAACAGGGATATGAGATTTATTAGCATCTAAGCCTGAAAAGTCATCTAATTTTCGTACCTTAGGTAATCTCTCTTTAAAGCAAAGATCAAAATGCTTTCTCACTTCAGAAAAGGATTTAGAGATTTATGCATGAAGAGTCATGTAACAAGGTATCTCCTTGTTTTACTTTCATTTTTACATTTTCAGCACTCTCCTCCCTCAAATCTTAAACTGCCATAACAAACACCTTCTCACAATGTTCAGCTCTAGTTCACTCTACATTGGATAAGAGATGAAAGTAACTAAAATTTAAAAATTACCTCTTCAGGGCATAGTTCATGGGTACAGCTCATAAAGTGAGTACAAAGCAGTGGGAATGCAATTGAGTATCTTGATTGAGAGGGAAGCTCCAAACACTGCTGAAACATCTTCTCAAAAGCACGACTATAAAAACTGAACAGAATTAATCGGTTATTAATCAGACACTTAAATGCAATACATCTCTTTTTTTGCTACGAATAAGGTTTACTTCTCACAAATCAAATGCCATTAGCATCAGATTTGCAGTTATACCAAAAACTGCCCCATGCTTTCATCATTTTTGTTTGTTTTCTGCATTCACTTCTTACGCATTTTATTTGCACATCTATTTTACACTATTATTATCATCATCATATTTTTATTCTGATATTTGCCACATAAGGACTGTAAAAACTTGCACTTTTTGCAAAAAAGTATTAAGGAAGAATCTGCAAAAGATTCGTGATCGATTACATGACTGCTTGGAGAATATCTCTGACAGATGTTCATAAATACCTTTTTCAAACTAATTCTGATAGAAACCAGAAATTCCAATTGATTCTTCCACTGGACCATCTTCCTACGTGCCTTGGGGATGGTGTATTATCCCATACCATTTCTGGGGATTTTGATCTGTTTTGTTCTGTTTGTGTCCCACCCTCCATCCTCCCTGGTCTGTGCAGAGGGTGCTCGGGGTCGGGGGACGTGGTGCAGCCCCCGGTGGGAAACGAGGCTGTTCCCGGTGGGAAAACGAGGCTGTTCCCGGTGGGAAAACGAGGCTGTTCCCGGTGGGAAAACGAGGCTGTTCCCGGATCCTGGCGGGGCAGGCGCTGCCTCTGGGCTTCCCCACAGCAGAGCAGCAAAAGAAGCCAAGGCGGCAAGCTCAGTCACAGTGCCGAAGAAAACAACAACAACAAAACAAACAAGCAACCAAAAAACCAACAACAACAAAACAAACAAGCAACCAAAAAACCAACAACAACAAAACAAACAAGCAACCAAAAAACCAACAACAACAAAAGAAAAGGGAAAGGGAGAAAAAGAAAAGGGAAAGGGAAAAAAAGAAAAGGGAAAGGGAAAAAAAGAAAAGGGAAAGGCAAAGGCAAAGGGAAATCAAAAAAATAAAAGAAAAGAAAAAAAAGAAAAAAAAAGAAAAAAGAAGAAAAGAAAAAAAAAAGAAAAGAAAATAAAAAAAAGAAAAAAAAAAAAAAAAAAAAAAAAACGCCAAGAAAGAAGCAGGCAAAGCCCAGAGAAGCAGCAGGAGCCCTGGTCCGAGGCAGCGGCCGCAGTGTCCGGCCGAACCGCCGGCAGGGAGGGGCTGCGCCCGCCCGCCACCAACTCCCTCCCTCCGGGAACGCCGGCTTGGCTCCCAAACATCGCCACAGCCCCGGAGCCAGGGAGGACGGAGGTGGGGCGGGGACAGCTGCCACTCCTGGGCACGAACCAAAACAAAACAGATCAGAATCATCAAAAATGGTATGGGGTGATATACCATCCCCAAGACACTATGAAGTGTGCCATTTAAAAATTACACTCGCAAGGACAAACCAAACAAATAATAAAAAACTTGTACAGTCAGGTTAGTAGCATACCAAAAGATAGAAAGATCTGAGGTTTCAACCAACATCTCCACCAAAGAATCTACCATTTTTGTGTGGAAAATGATTGTGTTCATCATTTTTCCTAGTTCTCTATGGTCTGCAAGACCAAGCGAAGCTTTAGAAACACTGGTGTAGGCCTGGAAAGACACAATACAATTTATATGTTATATCTGCAGCTGCTTTTTTGCAAATTCCATTGCTATTGCTCAATACCAATGTTAAATACTGCTTGTGCTATGCACAGGACACCCGTGTATTTAAAGACCATGTAGGGATTCTTCTCTTTCCACTAGAGCTTAAAAAAAAGCAAAGTGCCTTTCCCTGAAGTCTCTAAACATCCGTTGAACACGACCCTAATTCACAGATAAACTGCATAACAAAAGTATTGACAAACACAAACTTGTACGCTCTCCCTTAGCAGCGCAGGCAGGCTGAATCACACTCTGCACACCCACCAAATGGCTCAGCCTCAACACATTCTATTTCTGAACTGTTATAAACACCCCAAGGCATCATTTGCAAAAAGTGCCCAAAGCAGACTAAGTTGTATCAAAACATAGCAAATTATCTGTTAAAGTATTTGTTTGATTTTAAGAGTAGGTTATTTTTAGATAGCCTGTCACCCACTTGCAGTGTGAGAATAATCCAGAACAGTAGTAATCTATGAAATATTTTGGTTTTAAGTTGGTGAAATGTCATGCATATTTACCAGTTCTTACCTGCAATCTAAACCAATCTAATCTCATTCCTCTGAAGTCAAATACCTCTCCATCTTCAACTGCATCAGGGAAAAATATAGAACAGAAAACCCTTAGAAAACAGTAACAAATTCAAATATACTATATCAGACCTTCTAAAAACCCCAAAGTAGTAAAGAATTATTTGGGCAATGAACCTCATGTTTTTACCCAAGAATTTTGATCCAGCGCAGCTGCAGCAAAAGAAATTAAAATATCTAGATGAAAATATGTGTAATGTTTTCTATATTAAAAGGTAGGATTACTACCCAATAGCATTCTTTGGAAAAGGGACACACCACAAGAAGCAAATACAAAAATGAAAGAGAAACAAAGGAACAAATGCAGTTTATCTGCTTCTACTGATTACAGGAAACAAAAGTGATGGAGCTTTTCAGAGGAATTCACCAGTCTGTTACCAATTTTCCAATATCATTTAAACTTACCTTGTTTCACACTTAATGAAGTCATTGTGTTTACAAAAGAGGACATGATGATTGATTCATCCTCTGGGCACACTGAAAGATTCTAAAATAAATGTTGCTGTTGTTATTATTATTATTATTACTTTAAACTTGGTTTATGAAACAATGTCAGTACCCATGCCTCGTTCATCAGCTATACTCTGAAATGTTCAAAACCTACATGAGGTAACTTAATCAATGGAATATTTCAAATAGTGCTATTTAATAGCTTTCATGTTTTAATTCATTGGTTGATGACATACCTAGAAAAGATTGCTTCCAAACCAACATCAGCTTAACATGGGAAAATCTGTCAGTAAATGTAGCCATGCTAAATTTTCTATCCTGTCTGCAAAGAAAACCTGGCTATGGCAGGATATAATGGAGCCCACATCAGCATCACTTTGCCTCCAAAAAACTCCTCTCTCAAATTTTTTTTCAAAAAAATTCAAAATTTTTTTACTAAACATTCAAATTTTACAAAATGAAACAAAAATCTTTTTCATTTTAGCCACTAATAGGATCACATTTCTGTTAAATAATGCAATGCAGAAGTTTCTCATAATTCCAGCAATAACTGACATTGAAACTTAACGGCTGAAAAAATCCAAATTACCACTCAATCACTGGTATAATCCGGTGCTTGATAGCTATTATGAATTAATGACAACTAAAATTCAAGCCCATTTTTTTCCCCTTGTTTCAGTTTGGGCTCCATCTAGTGGGGTCACTAGGGAATAAAACCAAAGCACTTAAGAAAGTTTATCATTTCTTGGTTGGGCCACAAAAGAAAAGGTTTCTACACTCCTTCAGTGACAGTACCTGTTTCACTGTCTCTAAATGTAACAGTGCTTCATGATACTCATATATGAATACTGAAGTATATAAATTCATACCACTCAAAGGTATGAAGCTGTGTCAGGGGAGGTTTAGGTTGGATATTAGGAAAAGTTCCTGCCCCAGAGGGTGGTTGGGCACTGAGAAGGATTCCTGGGGCTGCCAGAGTTCAAGGATCATTTGGACAATGCTCTCAGGCACAGGGTGGGATTGTTGGCATGTCCTATGCAGGACTAGGAATTGGACTTTGATGAGCCTTGTGGGTTCCTTCCAACTTGGGATATTCTGTGATTCTATATACAAATCAAAAGTACAACTCTAAATCCCAGAATTAAACAATACATTAATCTGTCTCGTTCCATAAAGTTCATCAAAATCCACAAACTGGGATGCCTTTTATGAAGTCATTTTGGACAAAAAGCCCTTGTTAAACTTTGCATTTGAGAACCCAGAAGCGTGATGCTGCCATACCTGCACGAGCTCGTTTAAGACCACTGCATCAAAGCCAGAGAGGTACTGCACATAGTATCTCTGCATCACTGGGCCGTATTTTCGCACGTGTGCCCTGAGCTCCTCCATGTAGAATATCAGCTCAGCTATGTGCCTAGGCAAAACCACAAGGAAAAGCTTACAAATATCACTCAAAATATTAAAACCAATTTCTATCAGTGGGATGCTTCTCAAGGGGATTTCCTCCTACACCTTGCTTTTAAAACAATTACCAACAGGTAATTTCTGTATGAAAATATTTGTTAATGTTGTAAAAGGAGCTCACATAGGTAATTTTCTCTGCAAGATAAAATCCACTCAACAGGACTAAGTTAGCAGGATACCATCATAGTAATCCTCAAAGGTTTGTATAACTATTCAGTTCTTTTTTTGAATACAAAGCCCTTCTGTACAGCTCAATTGGAAAAAAATGTTTTTCTCAAAAGGTTAAACCTGAAAAATACAGGTTTAATAACTGCTTTTCTGTTCTTTTTTCAAGCCATGAGGATGGTTAAGATGGTTTCAGAGAGGCTCTGGAACCTCCATCTTTCCTTAGCAACTAAATCCAGCGGAAAGAACCCAAGATTTTCCCACTCCAGCCCTATAAATGGCCTTGTGATTGTTATTTGTTTAAATTCCTGCAGTCTTTCAGTTCAACCTTGTGTTCAAAAATCTCGAGACGTCTCCTGCCTATCCACACTTGTAAGATCTTGTAATCGTATTTCCTTTTTACCATCTGCTTATGGTGACACTAATGCCATATTATATAAATACAGCTTAGCTGATTTAAAAGAGAGTTTTGCTATAAGAGACATTCTACAAATCAACAAGTTTTTTGAAAGTTTTCTTGCCTTCTTCATTGATTTGATCAATGCAACATGAAAAAGCTTTCTTTTTGCCTATTCAAAGTTAAAAAACCAAAACTTACATAGAATATTTTTATTTTATAAATGATTTTCAATGATGTGCTCCAATTTCTAGGACAGTATTTCCAGTTTTCTGTTTTGATGGGACACTTAATATTCCCAAGTAAAAATTTTCTGAACATTCCCAGCTGCTCCATATAGCCAACCTTTCCTGAGATTCCACTGCCTTCAAATTTATTTTGTCTGTGAAATTCTAGTACTGAAGGTATTGCATTAAAAATGAACATACTTATCTATGAAATCATCTGCACTCTTCTTTGGCATATTATCTGCATGACGAAGAAGCCAAATAATTTCATCACGAGCAAAGGATAATGCCATAAATACAAAAAGTGCCTGAAAAACAAAAGTTGTTCCCAAGCTTATCAATATACACAACAGCTGGATAGTTTATGCACTCATGAGGCAACTAGTCTCTAAAACCCAAGAACTTAAAAAACTAAGGAGGTTTTCTCAGAGTGAAGTGAGGAGTCTTCTCCCCCCAAAGAAAATAAATATTGGATTTCCCATTGAGAAACACACTGGATGACTGCACAAACACAAACCATAAAAGCCATCATTACCTTGGGCCCCAAGAGGCCTGGCTGGTCAGACAAGACAGTGGCTAGTTCCTTGAGTGCAGAACGTAAAAACTTGCGTCTCTCTCTGTGCATTGAACCACTGCATCAAAAGAATATACATTACACACTATGCTAGCCACAGAACATTTGATTTTCAAAAGCATTTAAGACCAAGCAGAGGCAGATTACTATACCAACTTCAAAAGTCCAGAATTTTGAAGAATGTGGTTCTAAAAATTGGCATCCATTCTTGAAGCATCATTAAATTTAAACCCCAAGTTCTCTGCTCCCTCTCTGTGATATGCATTTGACTACATTAAAACATTTCTATTTAATCTGCATTCACATTTTGTAATCAGACAAAATGTAACTAAAGAATAAACTAAATGCTTCCATCCTGATAATCTGAAAAATCATCTAAAACTTGAGAAGTTAAATTGGTAATGACATTAAGCAAATCCAGATTTAAAAGAACAATCAGTACATGACTGATTCATTTGAAAATGCATGACTAACTCAGCATTTGACAAATTCTGTTTGTACAATCTTTATAATTTTGTTTTAAGAAAACCAACACTAAAATCCGTCGGAAAAACTTTTAAAGACACTTACGCATGTGAAACAGCAGCTTCCTTGCACTCTCTGATGTCATTAATACGCTTGTTGTACCTACAAGCAAAAACCAATCAGATAGGGTATAAGAATCAGCAGCACATTTTAGCAAGAGCTGAGTGGGACTCGAGAGGAGCTACAGTGTTACAGCAAGCAGGATACAGCAGAAAACTCACACCAGCTCCTGAGCAGAGCTAAATGCCAAAACTGGATACCCAAACCAAAACTACTTTCTACTCAAGTGCTCCTGGTGTTTGCTGGTAGAGGTCTCAACTTTGTTTCTGAGTTTTCATATAATGTACTGCAGAAACAGTGGCAACAAGATGCAATTTTTCAAGCAAACTCTAGATTTGTAACATAATTTCCCTTCAGAATGTTGGGTGAGATCATTAATCTTAAGAGACTTGCCATTTTAGAGACTGATTCACCAGGCTTTCAGAACTGAGATAAAAAAAGGCGTGGTGGTTATGAAATCAGGCCCCTAAAACTTACTCATAAAGAAACAGTCAAGATACCAAGCAAAAATGTTTGTGTATTAAGCAGAACTTGTGTGAAGCAGAAGTAACCTGTTTGAAACAGCTCTTCATGAAATATGGTGTTTATAGCAGAGATTCTGAGAGGAGAACAAAAACTTACCCTCTTATGTTTACAAACAAATCTTCTGCAGCTTTGTGAATATGGAACACTTCATCTCGAAACAGAGCCAAGCAAGAGCTGCTTTGAAGTGCAAGTTTCCAAAGATTCAAAGCTGTAGCATCACTATTTAGGATCCCATGGCACAAAATAAATCCAACTTCAGAAGTTCACATTGATGTATGTCACAAACCAGATGCACAGACAGTAAGAGAACAGTGAGATGATTATGTGTTTGGTCTTAAATAGTTCGCAGAGATCATTAATAAACTCTTTAATGGATAACATCTTCTAATACATAAAAAATACCCCCCCATTTCTAATGGAGGTATTTTTGCAATATTTTTGTAAAATTAATCACTTCGTGCTGATACTACTTGACTATTTTAATCAGAACAACTAAAGCCCTCGCTTCCAGCCAAAGTCTGGAACAAACTGATGACAAACTCTATTCCAGCAGCATGTGCTGAATTCTAGCTTCACTGCATGTATGTACAAATGAGATTTAATCAAGTCCTCTAGAATCTTATTTGAATACAACAGGTATTGTACAGTACAGAAAGCAAGTAGTCTTTTAAAGGTTAACCAATTTTTTAATACAACTATGAGCCATTTCAGAGTATCTTACTCACAAATGATCCATTTTTCCATTGCATCCAGAGACAGGTATTCACACGGCATCTGTTAAAAAAACAGTCATTTGTACCACACTAATTAGAAGTACTTCTCAGCAAAAAAGGACAAACAAAGCCTTAAATGATGATGAATCATAGAAGGCTGCTGACCACTAACATCGATTCAGTGTTGCAGCACTTCAGAAACTGAGGGTTACAATATCACGTGAGCTTCCATAACCTCCAACACCTTGAACAAATTTTGACAAATATTTATTTTCAATAACCATTGTATTTAACAATATTTAGCTAAAAGCTTTTGATGGATACTAATCACAACTTGACAGCCGTGAAAGCTTCAATTTTTTTCAGAAAGATAAGCATTCATATCACAACTGAGGCAGCAAGTGCAAACAAAAATTTTAAAGGAAGGACCAGCTCTGATTTCCAGTCTCCTGGCTCACAAACACCTGAGAGGGTACACAGGATTCCCTCCCTCTACGACTACAGAAGTCAACATTGCTTCCCTTCATCTTTTGGTCAACAAACACTGAAACTGAAAGCATGAGTTAACATAACAGAAGTTTTTCTTAATGAGATAAAACTTTTCCCCCCGTACTAATCAGCCTATTTACTTTTCTGATTAGAAGTCACATACAGGTAATCCAACAGGCAACTATTTTACAGAAAATCTTACTTATCTCTATCACATAATGTAAATTAAAAGACCGTACTGTGTCGGACTGTGCAGGATTAAGCATTGTACTGGGGGCACTGATGAGGCTCAGTAGTTGTGCATTTCTCCACTGGTCAGCTGAGAGATTTCGTCGAGGATAGACCATCTGGAGTGAAATCAGAGCATCTGAAAGGGACTAGAAAGCAGGCTAATGGTTAGCACTATTTCATCAGTAGAGCTGTTTCCTCAGCATTATTGCTAACAGTCATCAAAACATTTTAGTGAAGTAGTTCTGAAATTAAACCTGAGGCTAAACCCCATTGCATCTAGTTTATTTAACATATACAAGACTACTCCAGGCTAGAGGAAGGATGCAAAGAAGCAAGAGAGTTTAATTTCTATTATTTTTAGCTAGAGTTACAAAATTCTGAGTTCAGAATTAGAGGACACGGAAAAAACCCAGTAAGGCACAAAAGCCCTCTAACATACAACTGGAAGTTGTCCATTATTTATTCAAGCATTCCAATTGTTGTGTTACTCCCTTCCCTGCCACTTTCTTTAGTACATCCTTCCCTCTTTGGTAGCAAACTATAATTGTTTTGACCAGATACTGTCTGCAGAAACACCTCTGTAGCAAATTAAGCTTACCCAGGCGAGTGTATCCTAAGTCTTTTCTCTGATTTTTGTACCAATACTGGTGCTTGTATGAATCCTCAGGGAGACAGATCTGAGCACTGTGAGAGCAGAGGTCACTCGGGCAAAAAAACCAAAGTCATCTGCTGAAGCTAATGTAAAGGACTGAACAACTGTCAGGTTTGCTGCAAAGCAGGGGGATGACAGAACAACAACTGGAGCGTGCATTTCCATGACAGTGCAACCCAAGAATATGTTTCTATAGTAGGACACCTGAAGAGATCCCTGACCTCAATTCACACTTCTAGCACAGAATAAGCACAAGAGCAAAAATCGGACTGAAAGGCATTTTTACAGATGTTTCAAAGGAAAGGACTGATCCACTATTAAATACAAGAGCGTAAACAAAGATAATTCTGAGAAGCAAAGCATCTTTGCTGAAATGTGCACCAGAAAATATTACTTGTAAATGAGACCCTTAGCTAAGTAAGTCTTAACAAGACAGGAATTGTGGAGAGGAAAGCGTAACAACAGTAAGACTACAGACAAATTAGAAGTATTGGAAACTATTTCACTTCAGAAAGTAGCTTAGCACTTAGCAAAGCAGCTGGAAAACTCTGAACTTCTACTGACAATCCTAAAACGTTTAACGAAATCGAGAAAAATCTCAAGAAAACTAGAGAAGGAAAACACAACCAGTACCTAACTTCGAAATAGGTAAAGAAAAACCCAAACCTTAAAAACTTTAGGTAATAACTTAGAATTTAACTTAAGCTCCTGCCAAAGATTCCAAAGTAAGTTGTAATTGTTAGGCAATTAATTTGGAAGCACTTAGAAAGTAACATCTTTGTAATAGCTGGTCAGTCCTGATCAGAGAAATCTAGTTTCCTTTGACAGGATAGCAAATCTAGTGAACAAATGAGAAGTGATAAAACAGGATACACATTGACTTTGGCAAGGCTTCTGTAACTTTTCCAAGGTATTCTTAAATGAAAATACAGCCTAGATAAAACATCATGGAACAGCAACACAACCATGTAAGAACAGAAACTTGGAAACATCTGTTCAGAAAGGACTAAAGGAATTGAGCTCCTTTAACTCAGTAAAGGCAGCTCAGCAGGGGTCAGCTTTTAAGCACAGGAGCTACTGTTAGAGAGGCAGTGATTATCTCCAGGATTCCCAGTTTAAGGACAACACAAAGCAAAACCCCTCAGGTTACAACATAGAAAATCACATTCATCTAGGATGGCAATCCAACAAAACAACCAACTTCACAGAAACATTGTGAATCTCTTTCATTTCAAGCTACAAGCCTACACAAAACACAGAAGTAGCTATTCTCAGATGATCCACAACTGATTTTTAATTAATTTCTAATCCTTAGTGAATAAAATGGCACCTTCCTAATGGGTCTTATCATTCCTGTATTTCTGCAGGTTCTGCTTTTTAATAGGGTATCAATCCCCAGCCCTAGACATTCAATGTAAGCAGAAAAACGTAAAATTTATACCAAATGGCCTTCGACAAAACAAACTCTATTTACTTTTTATCTCTGTTTCTCCCAACTAAGGTTACTGCATGCCTGTGAAAAGTAGTTACATACTTTACTGTGAGGTACAAATTCCTCCATCATTTTCTTTAAAGGATTTTCATAATCCACAATCATCTGGCCAAGGCGTGGGTATTCTCTGTCACTAAAAGCAACAAAAAACAATTCACTTAGGTGCAGCTTTTACTATCATTAACATTACACCCATCTTTTATACAATAACTTTTTTACCTTGCTCCATGTGTCATTTCATGGGCATAGTTATACAATCCAATGATAGCCTTCCTTTCTTCAATTCGGGACAGAAGTATCATTAGAGTTGTGTAGGTAATAATCAAATCTAGGTAGTTCTTTGTTAAATCAAAGTTTACAGTCTAGAAACGAAAAGCAGTAAATTATCATTCTAAGACTTTTAGAAACAAGCATATAACATTTTTCCTTACATTTCCACCGATTTTCAGCATTTTTTAAATACAATGGGCTGTCTTTTGAACAAAGTTCTTGTTCTGGTTGCACACGATTTTGTATAACCTTAATTTATTCATTCAGATTCCCAGAACTGTTTGAAAAAGTGCAAAAAGCAAAGCATCCAAATAAATCCTTCGAGGCTTAAGTGCCACAGATTACCTGACAGACAAGAGAAGTTTTCTTGTTACTAAGCAGTCAGCAGCACTGTGCCTACGAACTGTATTTTAATAAGACCCTAATGTAAAAGACTAGCACATATCCCACTGGCTTTGTAACATCATTTCACAGAGCACATACCTGTTCCTTTTTCATACTATGAATCTAGTTGGCCAAATTTAGAATAATGACAAAAACTAACAAGATGACATTATGAACATTAAGAAAGTTGAAACCAACAGGAAAAGGTGTTGGAGGTTTTCTTTTGGGGTTTTAGGGGGTCTTTTCTATGATTTTTTTTTGGCAGGGAGGTCACGGTGGGTTTAAATATAAGACTTTCAGATGCTTTTGTAGTTGCTTTAGTCAACCCCAAAAGTGACCTCCTCACACAGCTTAGGTAGACACCAGTAATATTTTTGTCTTGTGAGTCTCACGAGGTGTAAGCATACAGATGACTGGGAATTAAGTTGCAGATGCAATAAATCAAAAATTACTGGAAGATTTTTATGTCTGGTAACAATACTGCTACTACTGTCCATAAGAAACCTACTGAGAAAGGTCTAGCTCCCTATTATAAAAGTTAGAAATCTGAACCCTGTATTGTTTTTATTTCTCTTGCATTTATTACTAGAGACATGATGTTTCTTGGACTAAGAAAAGTCCTTCTTCCCACAGGACTCTGAATAGAAACATTTTTGAAAGTTTAAACCTAGAAACTTACAATATCAAAGAAGACTTGGCAAACATCAATAGTGTTCAGCAGCTCACAGACATGGTCCTTGAAAGACAAAGGAATAACTTTAGTTTAAAAAGATATAATTAAGTCTCATTACTACAATTAGTGATGGAGATTAATTTTTTTTTTTTTGAAGAACAGAGCTGCAAGTTCAGCTATTTCATTATATAGTGTTACTTCATTAATAAAATTACAGAAACCTAATGCGACAGAACAACTTACACATTTGTAATACCTTACCTTAAATTCCATAACATCAACGAATGTGAAGTAGTATAATGCCAAGTTCTTCAAAATCTCTGATTTTTCTTTCTGGAGCTGAGCAAGCTGTTGCTAAAAGAGAAACACAAACATGCACACTGTTCTCAGAAGATCTTGAGAAGGCTGCAGAAAAGTAATACCTGTGCAGCGCAGAGTAACCACCAGGCTATGCAAAGAAGCTGTAACACGGTTTTCTAAGGCTGAGGTTCTGTGTGACTCAAATACACACAGAGTTCTCAGCACTGATCATTTTAACAGCTGTCAACCATATTTTGAAGATAAAAGTTACATTAGTACACATTAGTACCAGAGTCATATTGTTTAGCTCATCTAGAGATGAAAATGGTAGTTAGGAAAAGTGTTACCGTGTGTGTAATTTGCAAAAGCAGAACAGTACATGAGCACAAATCAGTATGCCAAAACCAAAATAATTATGTTACTTGAGGTGGAAGAACATAAGGTGACAGGTTACAAACTTTACTACAGAAAAACATTATGCTTTTAAATTCAGAACTTACCAAAAAGAATATCCAGGCAAAGCCACGTTAAGCATGCAAAATAAAATGTAGATACAAACATAAAATACAGTAACGGTTCTTTGACCAGTTCCATATAAACACAATAATACATTCAAACAAAAGCAACAAAATAAAGAAACATAAAAGAAGCAAAACACTAGCATTAGACACTGGTGGATAAAATGGAAGAGGCAAACGTGAATACAAAGGTAAAACAGTTCACATGGATTTCTTTTTTTTAATATTTTAGACAATGAAATATCATTTATTTTTAAAGATTTTCTGAAGGAACCAGATTGATCATTTAGACAATCAAGAACACAAAAAAGCAGCCGTTAGTGAACAGCCATTCTGTTTATCTATGTATGACAGTCCCACAGCACTGCAAGATATTTAACTTGCAATATCCAGCTACAAATTACACCTCCTTCCTGATACAGGAATTGAAATGAGTTAAAGCAGTCACAATAGGAAAAAGTGCCCTCCAAAAATCTGCAAGGTTTTGAATTAAAGATGATCAAGTTAAATAAGTTTTTCTCAACAAGAGCAATCAATTATAAGAAAGATTAAAAAATTGCTTCAAATCAATTAGCTTATTTTCATGAGAGGTTAGAACTGAGTATGCTTCCTCAGCTCACTCTCTTTTATAAAGCTGTGCTCTGTATTCTCTGTTTTATGTAAACCATAAAAATTCCTCTAAATTCCTAAAACAAAAGTGCCTGAACCACAACTAGGTATCATATATAAAACAAGTTTCGCTTCTCTCCTCTGAATATTTAGAGGTGATGATTTTTTAGAATCCTGGAGCCGAAAGACTTTCATTATTGTCAAGGAAGACAAGAATAGACAGTTATGAGCAAATCAGAATGGCTACATTATAAAAAACTCCTGCCTACTCTTAAACCATTGCCAAGGATTGGGCTTTGAATGCTTGCCTATATATTACTTAATTCTCTTTCACATAGCCATCAGCTGAGGCTTAATTGAAAGAGGTGCAAGTACAAGTGCTTATTTTGTAACTTGTCCTGATAAATCTCATGCACCAGGAAATAGGTTATTTCCATTTAATCTGCTGCTGTACGAAAATCCGTTTTCAAATCCCATGACTTGTATTTTGATCTTCAGCATGAGGATTAAAGCCATACCTTTCCCAGGGTATAGCTTTACCTTCAGCTGCCTTGAGCTCAGAAGATGAAGCATCATCACGCACAGACTCCGGAGCTCCAGTCTGTGCAGCTCCAGCACACTTTCAGGCCAGCTCGTGTCTACTTGGAGCCACTCCAGAGGAAAGCCTGCTTTGTACTTTCAGAACTGCTTCATCAGTCAACAGTTCTCACACAGTGAAAATTCAGGTAAGATGTGTGGTTTTAATTTTGCACCCTGGCCCTAGCACTTCAAGCATTTCTTGACAGGTTGTAGAAGACTAAGCAGAAATAGGGTTTTTTCTGTGTAACTAATACAAGTGTGAACCAGATGAATCCGAAAAGTCCTTTCAAGCATTTTCAGGAAGAGATGACAGGGCGTGATCCAGAAATAAGATTAATTCTAGTGCAGAGAGAAGACAAAACCAAACCCCACTACCACTGCACGTATACCTCAACAACATTTTTCCCACTGCAATCCTAACTCACAGTAAGCAAGGTGCAGTGCTGAAGAAGACTCCCAAGATTATAGGTTGCTGTATGCTACACCTATTTTTGATATAACAAATAGCAACTGAATGTCCACTCCTGCAGGACACCACAATTTCAAGCCACCATACATGAAGTGGGGAGATAAGGCAAACAGGGAGATGGGAATTATGACTGCAAACGAAATAATAAATTTTGAGAAATTCTGTGAAGCTGTGCAGAGTATAGGGAGGTATTTGCCACACTCAGCTAAGGATTATGGAATCACTGCTGTGCATTCTTACCTTGTTACCTATATTCCCAGAAGTATTTATACTTAAGTGATGCTAAAACTTTCCTACAGAGTTAAGATGATCATTCTTTGAATGCTGAGTGTTGAAGGGGTCAGTAAACTTCTACTTAAAATAGTAGTATCAAAGGAAAACAATATATAAACTGACTGTTATATCAGTATGGGGCCAATAGGTCAATTTATAGAGCACAGCCTGCTCAGTGACGTTTAGAAGAACAGCTTACAAGCATGCAGTGTCTTGGATTTTTGTTTGCTTTTTTATCATTCAGGAATGTGGGTGTAGCTCTTTGCACAACCACAGCATTAAAACTTTCCATTACTAATTTCCTAACAGCTGGTTAGAAGTTGCTGGTGCTATATTGATTTGTATTTGGTTTGAGGCTTTTTTCCTTAGCCTGCAATTCATTATTCAAAGTTTACAATAACCAACAAAAGTAGGTATATCCTAAAATAGGATTTACTGAAGAAATAACTCTTTAACCATCATTCTTTTTACTATAGCTGGCTATGCCTTGTAGACTGGCTAGCTGTAAATGGTTTATTTATTCTTAGAGAATTTGAAGTACAAATTATACCAACAGTATTTTTGCTGAATGAGGTGAATTAGATTTAAGACCTGTGAAAACCTATAGAAATTTCAGCATAATATGGCAAGATCAAAAAACCTCCCAAATAATTAATCTGAAATTACTCCTTTTGCCTATTAACAAAATACCACATCTCTGATCATGTTTTAGTATTATTTATAAATAACAAAGAGTGAAGCTAACACTTTGTGAATGTATTACCTACAGGAGAAGGAACTGATCTTTAACTTGTGCCTTTCCTTCTTTATATTAAATACCTAAGATCCTTACACAGTCGATTATGCAAACAGAGAAAGTACATTAAAAGAAGCAAAAAACAAATCAGAAGTGCAAGACAGCCTCACTTAGAGCTTATATGAACACAATGGGTCAGACAAAGGAGAAATTATGCAGCCCTGGCATACTAATCATGTGAATAAATACCAGTTTAATACCATGGCTCACGAAAAAGATGAGACAACTAGAAGAAGTTGTTCAGAGAATTTTATGTGTGTAAAAAAAAAAAGGGTACCCCTAGTCCTAGAATTTTTTATCATGTTTATTTGACTGGTAGCAGCAGTATGTGAAAAAATTACTCATTTCATGATCCAGAAGTAGACAGTAGGAAGGGGAGTTTTCTGCTTCTTGTATCAGTGGGATATTTTTCCTGCAAGTCTGATCATTAAACACTTGTATTTGCTTTCTACAATCCAACACCATCGATTTTACCATGTCCTCAGCAAAAATACCATCAACTTAATCTTACCAGCTAGAATATAAGCCCCCAAAAAAGCAGTATTATAAATTCTGACTGTTAAATTTCTGGAGAGAGAGGTAAATCATCACTGCCAGTATTCCTACTGTCATGTTATACTCACTATGCTTGTCACCTACCGTCTTTAGATGAACATTTGAAACACTCAATTAATTTGAACAACGTTTTGTGTCTACAAAATCCATAGCAGAACAGCAGGGAAAGATAGAAGCATCTAATAAAATGAAGAAAATTAGTTTTAAATTCTGTAAATTAACTCTAGAATGATGGATGTGTCCTTGGTTTTCTTATTTCCAATTAAAAGCAGTTTATGAAGTACTGTGCTGCATATAAAAATCTAAAATAGAATATTTAAAGTGTTTACTAACTAATGTATGTCTACCACAAAATGTATTTTAGATTTTTTCAAGTTTCTAGCACTAAGTTAACTGTTTTGAAAAGGAAATAGCCACCCACGATGCTCCATAACTGTTACCATTCCCAGGGAATTAATAATGGCAGACAACTGGAGCAGGAAGGCTTCTCTTCAAAAACTGATCTGCTGTTTAAAAACAGCTTCTCCATTTCCTCAACTGCATTTACAACTTTTGCAAATTTTTTACAATTCATACAATTTTTTGAATGCCATCTCGGTGGGGTTTTTTTTGTTGTTGTTGTTGTTGTTTGTTTTGTTGTTTTTTAAGGGCCAAGCTCTTAAACTGTCAATCATTAAAGCAAAGAGAGTTGTAGTGGATAAAGCAGAGGGTAAAATGTTACACACAGTCACTCCTCTGCAGTTATTGCAGACACTATGAAGCAACGAGTGAGCAATATTAATTTACTTTGGCAAGTGACTTGTATGGACTTACATGACTTACAGCAGCGTACTATGATGATATATTACAAATAATGACAAAAAATACAACATTTGGATGCTATTCTATCTCAAGTTCAGGCCCAGTCAAAGGTTAAACCATGAATATAAACTTTGTAGCTGACAGCACTTACTATTTTGAAAAAATATGTTACAGTATGAGAATTCTGTTTGGTGAAACATTTTGAAGATATTTCAGGATTTCACATGACCTCTTGGAGTTGCTATGAAAAAAATGCTCACTCACAAATGACTATTAGACCGAAAAACTTTATATACAATATTCTGTTATATAGGATATGTCATTTTAAGTCAGTCTTCTACCTGTAACAACTGAAGACATCAAACATGCTACTGCATACAAAACCAGAACGGTAAATATGGTTGTACCAGAGCAAGGCATTAGCTGTGCAATTTCAACTCTGAATTACTTTTCAGTAAAAATGTAGATAAAATTTTATTATTTGTAGATATTTTGCAGTTTCTTGTGAAATAAACTATCATTAGTATATTCTGTTCTCAAGCATAAGACATCTTAACTGTTCATACAAAGCTGAACAGAGAATAGCTGCTCATCATCTGACTTCACTCCTGCAGGGGAAACATCCACAACCTAAACTGCTGCTAAATGACTTCTGGAAAATTTCTCTCTTTTGTGGTCCTTTACCACTGTAAGCTGTCTGAGCAGGAACAAAGCTGAACAAGCAGCTGTGCATGGCACCCCTTTACCTGGAAAAGGTTTTATCCTCATGGTCAGAAGGCCAGTTACGTTTTACGGTGGAATATGGGGAGTTGGAGGTTTTTTGATTAAGAAAGCGGGAAGTTATGTGAAAAGTCAAGTCTCCCATGCAAGAGATCTAACACCCCAGAAAGCTGGAGAAAAATATCAAAATTTACTGAATATGGGGATAATTTAAGTTAGACTTAAGAAGAAAGCTGTGATAGCTTTAATGACCATATAATTTCCTCAAAAATAAATGACTAGTGAAAAGGGATTACCAATACATGAGGCAGCAGAGCTGAGACCCCAAAGTTATTTTTCCAGAGATGACAGTTTCTAAATTATCTTCACTAGTGCTATGAAAATTACAGTACTAAATGCTTCACTAGAAACAAGCAAACAAATTTTCTTTGACATACTGTACCACTTAGAGGGGCTGAAAGAAAAAAACTTGGAAAAACAGGTTATTTGTATTAGGTGTTTTGAAAAAGACTGATTACTGGAAGCACCTATCACAAATTAAAAATCAAGACTGGTTATAAAGTGTGGGTTTTAATTTTTTAAATAGAAGAAAGCATTTAATAAAAGCATGCATTAATGACTTCTAATAAGCTTTAGCCAAGGAGGTGCAGCCACTCTGTGCCCACACCACCTCTCCCACATCCAGCTAATTTGCTATGCAACCAGCTCATTACAGAGTGAAACTGTGAAAGACACAATAGGCAAACCAAGCACACACGCACTGGGATCTAAAAGGGAAAAGGCAAAAATTTTAGAAGTGAACTAATTTAAAACTACAGAACCTAACCCTGGGTGGCTGGAAATGTTTACACTGCTTGTCCTCTGCTCCCAAGTGATCTTATTTCCAGTCCCCACAGACACAATACAGCAGAAAATTATTCAATACAAAACACAAATTGAATTGAAATGAACAATACTGAGAACATACCTACTGGATGATGAAAACTAGCATTCCCTGGAAAACAGACCTTTCTCTCACTAGCCATACACTTAGAAACTTCCAAGTGATGCTTCACTGGTCTGCTTTGTGCTAAGCAATGACTGAACCTCAGCTTTTCCAAGAGACATGTAAAAATATAAGTCTTTCTACGAGGAAATTGCTGAGGAACAAAACAAGAAAAACACATGTTCAAGAAAGAAGGCAGATATTCTCACTACTTGTCATATGTGGTGTTTGGGAAAGCATTTTGAAAGGGGGCTACAACTTCATCACACAAAGACATGGAGCTTTACCTGCACAGGCAGATTTATCAAACCCTACCCACAATCCACAAAAAATTTATGTCCTTTCTCTCTGCATCTCTAGTTCCCCATTGTGAAGTATTTTATTCTGGTTTTAAACGGCATTAAATATTAGCATTGACTGGGAACAGAGTAACTTTTAGGTCCTACAACATTTTTTTTTGAGTTGATCTCTCTTTCGATTTCTCTGTGACAAGAACCTCACCTGTACACCCTTGTAAGAGGATGAGGTCTGAACAGCCGTCAGAAAAATCAGGCTACTTCTGCATCCTTTACTTTGGAACTTTCCTTCTGAAGCTAGTCCAGGAAATTCAGTAAAAAGAAATGCTACTCTGAGTTAAGACAAGTACAGTCAGATCACAGACCTGACCGAGAACAACAGTGCTATAAAGTTTTTGGAAGCCATCTGCAGCTTAGAAGGCTTTTTCAAAACAAAGCTTTAGTCAATTTAAAATAATTATAAATGGTAAAGCTCCCCCAAACACAGAAGAAACTTTCCTTTCAAATCTTTATAAATCTTCTTTATACTGTTTAAGTTTGGAACCTGTTTTGCCTTAAAGTGTTTTTCCCCTGACCCTTATCTCACTCATGAAAATTAAGTTTTAATTCCCCCTCCTCTGCTCAGCTATAGCAGAGGAAGATAAGTGAATAGTTTTTCATCGGTGCTTGGTGCTTAACCAGCCTCAAACCATGACGCAGGACTCCATCTCTCTATCTTGTTTGTTTCTCACTTCCTGAATCCTTCAAGTTTTTGCTTTTGTACATTCCTTCCTTTGCAGGTTATTTCATACACTATGCAGCAATGCTACCCTGCTGGCCTGTTTCATTAACAGTTTATTTAAGAGCCTCGTCTCCAAGCTGCACACTTTCAAGGTTATGTGATTCACAATGGCTGTTGGAAAAGAAAGGGCAAGTGTAAGACATCCCAGGGACTGCCCTCACACAATGAGAGAGTTCTGAACTGATGAGGTGCAGAGTTATCTATAATTAATCCTTTGGAAGATGAACTACTCCATTCCATTTTCCAGCCTGCTCAGCAAAGATTCATCAGCCACTTCACTGTTTGAACTGTCCACAAACTTTCAGTACAACACCGAAAATCAGCAACTGTCAGACACTGCTCTGGTGACTCAGCATGTCAAACACTGAAGGAGCAACAAAACCAGGAACCATATTTTCCATGGATAAAGATGTAAAAGATATCAATAGCAAATATAACAGAATAACTTGTTCCAACAGAATGAAAACTCATGCTTTTCAAGATCATCTGATTACAGCAAACATTGCTCATACTCTTCAATAAAATGTGTCACTCCTTTCTAAGACACAAAACACTGTAGATGACAGCGCCTGAGAAAAAACAGCGAAAACAGGTCCAAAAAAAATAAAAAAAGCTGGCACTACCTATTCTATAAAACTGAATGCAAGCTTGTTTGGCACCATTACATACTGACATGTTAAAAGATACTACTAACAGCATAGGTACACAGTGCTAGGCAGTGGCAACTGCTGCACCTGAACATACAAAATCCAAAAACCCTTCTTGAAAGCGTGTCCTGGAATTTTCACTGCAAGGAGAAAACACAACTTCTGATTTCTTAGCTATTTCCACAGCAGTAATCCTTTGCGATATTTCTTTAATCAAGGTGTCTCTGTTCCAATTAGCTTCTTACCCTTTTAAATCTCTGATCACCTTTTTTTGAGGGGGAGTTACAACACTCTAATGGGAAACATGTGCAAATAACTAAGCAAACTGCCGTCAGCTCTGACCACAGGATGGAAACCCCAGCTGCCTACTGCTAGAGCTCAAAATCCTACTTTAAACTGGGCTCATACGTAAGGAGGGTAGGCTTTGGTCAACTCTGCTTAATAAACACAGGCCTGGATGGCTCAGAGTAAATAAACACATGGCAATGACAAAACATGAGTGTGTCCTATTTTAGAAACTGTGATTGTCAAAATATAGCAGGTTTTCTTTGATCTCTTTCCATAAACTTCACAGCACCAAATCCTGAAATATCTATCATTAGTTAAGCTCCAAATTCATAATCAACAACTGGAAGACATTTAAAGCAGATATGCATCCGCAATAAGTAAATTCTATGTACATTATCTTTTAATAGCAGATCTGCCACCCAAGCTTAGAGAATACGGAAGCATTTACCAAACATGGTTTAACGGATTTACTATTTTTACATAAATTTGATCAAGAATGCCCATATTTGTTAATAAAACAACCAAATTCGATACAAAGATGAGCAATATTAAAGGGTACAAAGCATGTACAAGTTTTAAAGTGAAAAAGCACCTTGTTAATGAAATTGTTTCCTCCATAAGGGAAAGGGTTTTTTTTGGTTTTTTGGGGTTTTTTTTCCCCATTGGAATTACTGCAGACATTACATACAAATTTGAGATGGCAATGTTAAAGAAACCAATTATTCTCATTGCTATCATCACTACCGTTCTGCAGAAACCTGAATGCCTAAAGCAAGCCTAAACCTCCCAAGCACACAGGCACGCAGTTGCATGCAGGGAACATGCAAACCCAACACCTACCTCCATTTTTCACCTTTGGAAAGAAATATAAGCAGGTAAAACAAACATTTTTCCCTTGTCTTTCAAATTGGATCAGGGAAACAAGTGCACATCACCTGCCAAAATGCCTGCCCCTAGCCTAACAATATTAATTATCTAAAAAAAGGCTTCAAAGTCAAATTCAGCAATACTGAGTCACTCAAAGGTAAAACATAATTTACTTCTGCAGCTGAACTCACTATATGGAGAGGAAACAATTATATTTTCATATTTTTGTATTTCACAATGTTTCTCCTTATGCACTAAAGCATTCTTTATTCCCACAGGGACTGGCTCCATAGGCGAGGGTACCTGTAAAATACCAACACTTCTTCCCACCTTGCAGACAGGTGTTTTTTACTGATACGCTGGTTAGGACACATCACAAATAAAGTTATACAACTTCCATCTTCTGCAATCAGTCTGGTCACCAGGAGTTTCTCCTATTAAAGTAAGGCATGATTTTTCCAAGGATTTCTTCCCACTGACAATTCTTTGAAACAGAAAAGAAGAGAGCAGGCAAAAAGAAAACCAGAAAGTGTCCTATCTTAACAAAACCCATCCAGAATTACAGTATAATATTCTCTCCTTAGAGATAGTTCCTTCTCAAGTATCCTGACAGACATTTGAATCAACAACTATATTCCAACTGCAACTGTCAGCATCAGATGCTTTATAAGAAAACATAAACCTCCCAGATTGTGCTGAAAGGGTAGTGAGAAAAACAGTTATACAGCCATTTGATTACTTACGTTGTTGTTGCGTGTTTCTACTGCTGGAAACTTCCTGACTATGAATTTGACAGCAGATTCCAGGTTTTTGTCAATAAGATAGGATGGTTTGGCTTTGGGGTCACCACATGCCTATAAAAAAATACAATACAAAATGAAGTAGAAACACAATCATCCATGTAAAGCTAAGTGATAGTTGCAAATCTGAAGATAAACTAGAAAGATTCCTCTTTTTGTTTGTTTGGTTTTAGTGAGCAGGTGATAAAATGAAAGGCAAAGTGCAGGGACTGTCACAGCTGAAATATGCAATGGGAAACAGTACAGAGATGCTCTTCTACTGAAAAAGATGCATGGAAGTATCAAAGCAGTTAGTGCAGAACAGCAGTGAGGGAAAAAACTCAATCCTAAAAGAAGGAGAAAAAAAATGTTTGCTTTTAAGGCTATTCCTGGTTTGAGGTAGTGTTGTATTCATCTGGAGTTAACAAACTGTTAGAAAGTTCAGTCATGTCATCATCTGTGGAGGACAGTGCTGGGTACATTAAATGATTCAACTATCCTTTTTGAAACAAAACTAAACACCCCACCACCGATCTGCATTTAATTTTTTTTCCAGTTGTTTCCAGTTGCAAGACAATTTTCCATCCCACAATCAAACCACCAATATTTGCCTAACACAGCCTATTTCCTTAGACTAGGAACTGAAATTTGACTCATGTTCTTTATTCCTACAGCATCACAGGCTGAGCTTTAAAAGCAGCAATCAAAAAGTTTCACTAAATTTTGATGTGAAGTCCCAAGCGTTAGGTCTCCTGAATAACTTACGTAGACGGATCGATCAGAGCAGCCTCTGTGGACAAAGACCTGAGGAAGCACCTACTGTAGCCAGCTGCAGAGCATGCTGTCAGACACTACTCTTCTGCTACTCTGACCAGGGAGCCATGCCATCCATTCCATTTGGAGTAATATACTAAAAGCAGCATTACTTACATGACAAAATATGCGCTCAAACTGTAATTCTCTCAAATATTCGTTTAGTTTGATTTTCCTCAGAGGGGTTTGCAAAGGAGTTTCACGTCTCATGCAAAACTGAATTACATGCTAGGCATTTCTATGCAACAGAGTGAACTCGAATGACAGCTCATTTAAAAACTTTCCCACATTGATTTCTATGACTGAGTTGTGGACTGTAGAGACAGAAGTCATGGAGTATGAGACCGATTCTGAAAGCGGGCAAGCGGGCAAAGGGAAGGTGAAAAGCTTTGCAAACCTTCCAAACTTGTCCTTGCTGGGAAAGCAGTGTAATAAAAAGAGAGAGAAATTACATATAAACAAATTACTCTTAAACTCTAAAGTATTACATTTATGTGAGCTAATACACTATTACCTACATCCAAGAGAACATGACAACCATCTGTTACTCTAGTCAGCACACTTTCTACTGGATGTTGATTATTCTAATACTCACAAAGAACTTAACACGTACTTATTAGAATTTCACTATTGTGCAAAGCACTGTGAATATACTGAGACATGTAACTACTAATAGTACTTCCAGACTAAGTTCAGGTAGAGAGGGAAAAAAGTTAACAAACATCACATGCAACTACAGGGGAAAAAAAGGAGAGAAACTCAGTGAAGTTTTACATACCTGAAAAAGAAACGGTAGCCAAGAAAAAAAAACAAACAAAAGAGTCATTATTGAAAGTTTCTAAAACACCTACCAGTAGTACATGACCATCACGATGTATACTCATGTACTATTCTGATACCAAAACTCTCATATTTGCTAAGTTTCCCACAAAGGTACTAAACTTTATTACAGTATTGTATCTATAATACAAGAGGAATTTATAATGAAAATAAATTCAGCAACATCCACAGTATGTTAGATATTAAATTGTTGCTTCAATATCCTTAGAGCAGCAAACCACACATGCCAAAAAAAGAGCTATTCTGTACACACCTTCAAGTCTATACAATTTCAAAAGTACAAACTACACTGTAAATAGGCATTAAATATTAAACAAAGAGCTTCAAATTTATGAAGTTTTAATTAACTCCATGTCATGGTTGTCAGAACCTTTGTCAAATTATTTTGATTTGTTGTTCTTGCTGCAAAACATGTGACTTTCTCTACTAAAAAGATTACCAAGAAAACAACTTAAGAGACATATATTTGTGCCCTGTTAAATTCCAGTATGGCTGCTGTTATAGAGGTGACAAGAAATCTACCACTGTTGACTTCATAAATTTTTCAGTCTGAATGCAAACACTCCTTCCACACACACTCCCTATTTTTCCTAGAAACAGATGTTTTCCCTCCTATAAATCAGCTCTCCCAAATGTTTACTATTACTTAGGTTCTACCCAAGCCCTTACACTCACATTCACAAGGAAACAGATTTGAAAACATCAACATGCACATCTTCCTGTGGCTGCAGGAACTCAGGCCCCAGAGAAGACAAGTGTTATCCTCAGTCTAACTGGCAATCCTCTCAGTAGATGTGAATATGCTCCTTGTTCGCTTCTTTCATCGATTGTTGGCTGACGTTATACTTGAACTGTAACTCTTCCTCCTAATAAACGCCACTAGACTGATTGATAAATAAGAAAATTCCTGCAAGATGTTAGAAGTATCCCTCACACACACCCAAATTCCAGCTTCTATAATGCTGTACAAGCCTACCTAGACAGACTGAACTAAAAGAGGACAATAGACGTCACTGAACGAGTGGGTCAGTGCTTTTCCTTCACTCTGCCATGTTCCACAGCAGCTCAGCTCCCTTCTAAGAACTGCTATTAACAGATTACTAGCTGTTGTTGCATCAATACAGTTTTCATCCACACAGTCACCTGCATTCGGCATCACAAGTAAAACAGTCTCCAGAAGTTAAACCTCTCCCAAAATGGTGAGCAGACCTCAAACTCACTATAGTTTACTCTATAAAGCATAAAAGAATGAACATACAAACCCCAATCCTAGCACTTTTGCACAAGCATGAAAGTGTGGTAAGGCACATAAACAGAATTTTGCTCTAAAAAGAACAAAGACATCGAGGGCAATAGTCTTAGAACGTAGATAAGAAATGTAGTTTTTGCTTTTAATGGTTGTATTAGTCAATACAAAATCCTTTGTGAGTACTGTAATGGGTAGGAACATTGTGGTAGAACATTCAAAGGCCATTTGTCCATGTACAGCTCTCCAGTGTTCACATAGAATTCTGAGCACCAGCCAAAACCCAGTAGCCCTTTCTCAGCCTCATACACCACTTTTTTCCCTTTGTGGGTTGCAGTAACCATTCCTCAATTCATTTCTTATTAGGAAAAGCCGCACAATCCAGAATTGCTACAATTTTGAGCATTAAAAAGAAATTAACAAATTAAAAATGTTCTTACTAGTGCAGCATTCACAGAACCCAGCTCTGGAGCTATGGGATTCCAGCTGCTTCAGTCCTGAAATATTACACTGAAAGAATCTCCCAGCAGTCAACGCTGAATTCCTTTGTATATTACTAAACAGCTGTTAAGCAGCTATGCTGAAAAAGATCATGCAAAGCTATGGTTAGAAACTAATCTACATAATTAAAAAAAAATTAATGGACTCAGATGCTGGATTTCCTTCAAGTTACACAGCATTTCTTTTCACAGGTCTTTAGAATGGTACCCTGCTATGATAAGCTCTCAACTACGTAAAGTCATTCTATGCACCATTCTGTGCAACCACCAACAAGAACAATATGATTTCCACAGCTAAGAAGTTCACTATTCACAATACTCATTTGCTATCATATGCACAGTTATCAAGCTTCAGAGAGATCAGACTAACATGCACTGTTTCCACATGCTTCACTAGGCCACGTTTTGAATTAAAGCAGCATTTTCCTACCTACCCTAGTGAGGTAAATAATTGTATTATTATTAAATAAAATTCAGATTCTCTTCCTCACTTGATGCTATTACATTTTTCTATACTAATTTCACTTTGAAAATTTAGACTACTACGTATCTATACTTGCTATGTTGTACTCACTCAAAAGCAGCCAACAACAAATCATTCAACAACAAAATCTGCTTAAGGCCTACATCTAAGATAAGTAGCCTCTAAAGAGGAAAACAGAATACAGTTCAACTGCCTTTGGCCCAGAATACACCAACATTAATACACAGCAAAGAGACCTTTTGCCCCAATACTGTTACAGCTATCACTGCAAAAATCTAAGCTTAACATTTTACTTCCTACTTGAGGGCAGAGGATGTTGGAGGAGAAGGAAAAAAATCTATCAACAAGATTACTATATATATGCAGCTGAAGTGGCATGAATAAAAGGAAGTTTATGTTCAAGTACAATCATTGTCAGTAGTCAGTGCCCCAAACTTGCACTTAAAACCCCTGAACTTCACTCATGAGTCAACATCAACCTGTTATGTGCCCTTGGATAAGAACACTGGGAAGCAGCACCTGAGTGACATGGCTTAGGATGGTAAAAAAATAAAGCCTAAATATTTCCTGTAGTATGGAAAGACCTATTATATATTTTCTTTTGTTGCTGCTAAACCCAACCTATTCCAAATTAGCAGCAAGGCTGTCTCCCAATAAAAGAGAAACAGGGCCATTTGAATTAAAAATTTCCTATTTTCATCCCCCAAACCTCCTATATGAGCGGATTATCATAAACCATACTTTGCAGCAATTTAATTTTATTACTTCAAGAGATCTTGATTTACTGTTACTGCAGAGTTGAGATAAAACACTGGTAAGCACAACTCCACTTGACTGTGACAACATACACTGAAATAATCTCAGTCAACAAATCACTTCACCTTTAAGTTTCATTTACAAAAGAATCTGCACTAAAAACCTCTGTGAATTTAACAAGGAAATTAATGGAATTTCCATGACAGTATAAACTGTGCCATCCCCCAAATTAGTGACTTGGATTCGTAAATGGAAACACTTTCAGGATGTTTCACATTCAAAAATAGGAAAAGCTCCTGTATGTCCCACTTGCAGTTTACTACAGCACTTTCTCTTAAAATTGCCAAAAAGGCAGGCACAGTAAAACTGTTCTTCCCTTGTAAGAGCTGCTGGCATTAAAGACTTCATGCTAAGATATATCTCTAAGTTTACATGCCTGCTTTCCAGGTGTGCATCCTGTAAATTATACTAAATATAAAAGTCAAAGAAACATTCAAAGAGACATTTTCATAATTAATTATATTTTTGTACGATAAAACCTATTATATACTCTTTGTTTCTGCCATGCATTTAGAACAATTAAGAATATGAACCCACAATCTCTAATTTTGAAAAAGCAAAACTACTGAGAAGAAGAGAGAGGTGAATAAACAATAAAGAGCTACTTTGAATAGTGGTTCACACTATATTTGCTTTAATATCTCTGATTAAGCCTACCACAACTGCTTGCCTGTATTTCAGGTTGTGGAAGCCTAAGTTCATTATTAAACAGGCTGGTCCCAGATAAGTTTTGTGAATAAAGCCTTGTCCCTCTTAAAGTCTCTCCAACGAGGTGCAGGAATCAGTTGGTCACACATGGACAAATTATTAAGAGTATAGTTTAATACTTTTGATGGCTAAAATCTAACTGTCCTTGTTGTAAGTAAATTACATTACTTATTCTTGTAGCTACATAAATGATATTTGATGAAAGGTAAACCTGTATCTTGATACAAATTATGCTAATAGTTTCAACCAAGATCTGGAAGCTGAAGAAAGTCTCTATGTAACTACTTTATGAAGAGTCTCTAAAGGCCTGGGGCATACCCAAAATATGGCACAAAACTATTAGAAATTTAACAGCTGTTCCACTTTTTATTTACTAGGGTTCAAAACTTGAAAAATAATGTAGCTTCATTTCAATTCAAAATTACAATTAAAGGTGTTACAGTCAGCCCAGTGTTTCCTAGATCTAAGCAAGACATCTTCCCTGCATTTACTCATTATTTGGTGTGTGTTGAACTCCAAGTATATACCTTACTTTAAATCCTAGTGTATCACTACTCAGAAATTCAACCAAGTAAAATGTAAATTCATGTGAAATCAGAAGAAAAGGCTAGAAAGGACCTCAAGAAATTGCCTACCTACCTCTCCTGTTCCAAGGCAGGATCAACTGTATCTCTGTTGCTCCTGGGACATGTCTGCCAAATCTTTACTTACAGGTCTTGAACATGCTACATTCAAAAACATTCTCACAACATTTTCCAATATTAAATTCAGTTTTCCAATATTTCATGTAATCCATCACTTCTTGATCTCTGGTGGTCATACTGGATGGCACAAACCATTCCCCATCTCTCTACAGCAATCCTAAATATTTAAAAATTTGTATTACTTATAAGCTGACTTGAAAAAACATTCCCATTTTTTAATGGGTGCAATTTTCTGCACCATCTGTCCTTATTATTCTGCTCTGAAGTTTCTCCATTTCATCCTCATTGTCCTTGAAAAGAGTGGTCAACCAGATATGTTTTCAATGAACCTCCATGAAGGAGATGTAGAGCAAAAGGATTACTTTTCCTTCATATTATCTTGCTCACACATTTATTTAACCTCATGTCATCCCTGATTTTTTGCAGTGAAACTTACCTGGCTCTTGTTTGCCCTGGGATGTCCCCAACCTTTCCCAGCTATTTTCCCCAGACTTGATATCCCATTACTCCTCATTTTGTCCTTTAAATTCCACTAAGCACAAAATAGCTTACAATCATACTTGCTCAGCCACCTCCAAGTCTGTTAGACCATACCTACAATTTCTAAGCTCAAGCTGATTTTCAGTTAGATTCTGTAGCCTGGCCCAGTTTCCTACATATAAATTTATTAAGTCCACTGTAGCCATCATCCAGGCTGTTGATGCAAACAGTGATTGGAACCAGAGGTAATACACACCCCAACAAGACCCTGTTGATCCCCATATGACAACGAGATCTTCCCAATCATTCCCTAATATGGTGATCCATCTGCTTTCATCATCACAACTTCATCCAAACCACACTTCCTTCGATTGTTCATGAGAACAATCAGATGAGGTTATGGCAGCAGCCTTGCTAAGGTCAACACATAAAGTATCTTTTAAGCTGTCCATGCTAGAGTGACCCGTCACCTTGTCGATAACTGAAATATACTGGGTTTGACATCCTCTGTACAGTGATAAATTCACATTGTCTTCTTGTGTTTGTAGCACCTGTTCAAGCACTTGGTTCTATTAATTAAATATGGGGCAGGTGAAATGCAAAGGATAAAAAAAATTAAGAGAAGTTTCACTGCCACTAAACTTTTCCTCAATGTAATTTATAAAATTACATCTTAATAAAAAGAAGCAAGGCAATGGGAAAGCCTTGTCTATTCGGAACCTCAAATGGGAACTGTTACTACTTTCTAGGTGTATCTCCTCTGCACACAACTTTAAAAGTCTCTTGCAACTAAAACTTGATTTGGTTTTGTGTCAACACAAAATGAACAGTGATTGCAGGGGGCAAGGTAACTTGTATTTGTAAGCCAAGAATCAAGGCAAGGTAATTCTGGGCATCTACTCTTGATACAAAAGGAAAAATCCACTCTGTATATTTTAGAAGATATCATGGGACATTTTTATTTTATTGGAAAGTCTTACTGTTTCTTTACAAATTTAATTGCTTTTGTGCGTGTATGATACAGTATCACCAGTGTTTGCTTCCTGAGCAAAGGGATTTTTTTTTTTTAATTACCAGCACTGTGAGTTTGTTTGGGGCTTCTCTGCTTAGCAATGAGACAGTATTATAAGCCATTCCTCCAAGACCACAGACACAAACATATACTGCCATTTTAACCTTTAAAGAACTGCTGACATCTGTGGAGCAATACTGCCCCACCCTGAGACACTTCCCAGTGACCTGAAGACATTACCTGACATTATCTGTTCAACACCAACCTTAAAATTCAAAACTAAATTACTGGTGAGCTTTTCCTCTCAGCTCAAAGGTCTGCACTCCAGCACAGAGCTCTGTGTCCAAAGGGTGATCTAATCCTACATCATTCCAAACTTCAGAGCTCTGCAGATTGGAAACTTCCCCATGGTCTTCCAGTCACCTAAAATCTCTCCCACTGATCTCTCCCACTGTTTCCTGAAGAACCACTCAAGTGCCTGAGCAAAACTACTTACATATAAGTAACAACCTCAATACAGGTAAAAATCCAGTATTTCCACTATTATGTCTTTAAAGAAAATACAAAGTCAGCTAAAGCCTCTGCAAACAGTTATTAAGTTCCTTATCTACGACTTCAGTTTGGTTATGCAGTTCACATCCAAGAATTGGTTTAAGATTCTCATTCTTCAGATACTATGTAATCGAGCTGGGAAACTCAAAAGAATTTTTTTTGTTAATCACATTTAAAAAACATCTTGCAAACAAACATAAAACCTATACTGTGAAGAACAACAGAACACTGCTAGCAAAGCAATTCACGCTAAATAACAGACTCATCATGTTTGATTAACATATACTCTAAATAATTCAAAACCTTAACTTTCATCCCTAGCAGGTCTGTTGATTGTAGTACTACTTCAACACTCAATCAAAATCGCACCCCCTTGATTTGCTCTGGCTAAATCTCTACTTCAGGTATTTCAAGATCAAATCTCTTACTGTAGACACATCCTAGTATCCAAGGGCTTTATAAACAAACAAAAGACAGGCCCACGAAAAAGATTATTCTCTGCTGCCACCACTCTTAACAAAACAGTTGACAGTAATGGCAGCATTTACACAAGGCTTACCAACACAAGACTCGGTCTGCTCTGAAAGGTAACCACAAAATCCAAGGATCCATGGCCCAGGACGGCATGAAAAAACCTTGCTGTCTTTGATTTATAGAGGTGCAGTTGTACGCAAATAATGACAAAAATTACAGGGTAGACAATAACCTAGATAACTGTGGATAAATTCTTAAAAAATAGAAGGAACAAACCAAGAGAGAAACCACAATGGTAAGAGGTCCAAGTTCAGTACTAATACTGGTCCCAATGCAAAAGACAGCTGAAAGCAGCAAGCAAAGCTTCAAAATAACAACAGCAATGAAAAATCCACCTCCTTACAGGGTGGAAATACAAGTTCTGTCTCATCGTCCACTATTACCTTAGTAACTTCACTTTTCCTAATTTCAATGTCACTCTCAGAGGCAAAAAAACCATAGTCACATACTCTGTCTTAAAAACAATAAGCTTTTAACTGTTTCAAAAGACAGCAGTGGCACAGAAGGCCAGTAAACAGGAAACTATGAACAACTATAAGCTGTAAGCACAACAGCAACAACACTGAAATTTGTATAGGAAGATGAAGTATAAAAAATCTATGCTTCTAACTGCTTTTAACAACTTCTGTGATTCTTTGGCAAGTAAAATTTTCCTGCTTTGATTCTAATAGTTGAGAAAATTCTTAATCCTTGAAATCTGGACTCTCGAGACAGCATCTACAGCAATCTCTACTGCTGCTACATATACTTCAACCTCACACTTCCTCTTATTAAAAAAGTCTTAACCATTTCCTTTAACCGCAAACCCACATATTGTGTGGTTATCTAGTAGCTTGAGTTTCGCTTTCATCTTCACCAGAGATCAACAGATCTATGATAGAATCCTAAACAGCAGCTTTGGAATTGACAGCTTACAGAGAGGGGAAAAAAAAGGAATAAACAAAAGTGTTCCAAGCTGTCAGCGATGCTGCAGCTGGGCTGAAGACAGACTCACAATAAAACACAATAATCAATCCCAAGACTTCTGGGCTCACCATCTGAGCTAGCCAGTTCCCCCTGTCAAGCAGTACTGACTACAGCTAAAGAAAACTACTATTTGAATCACAAATCACTACATGAATACACAAGAGTTGTGCCTGGGACATCTCCATATTTGCACAACTACACGTAACACAATAATCAAGCCACTTGGTCATGCCTACTCTCTCTCTGTATGCAAGACCTAGCCATTTTGGACTCGGTTCTTGGCATCTGCAGGAAAAAGTGGTGTCACCTCCAGTGCTGATGCTCCCCTACAGAGAGCCTGTCCACCTGCATCACTTCCTAGACGTAAGTAACAGCAGAGGCTACCACCAGATGGGCCAACGCGCTCAGGACTCTGCCATCCAAACATGCCAAGCAGAAACACGTCTGTAGGCACTGGACCATTTACCAGGAGTAAGTGTCCCTGTATCAGTGCACTGGGGATGAAAACAGAGCCCGGACTCACAATGGCTAAGGCAGAGCTATCAAGACGAGGTTTAATTTCTCCAGTCCTGTTTCCTGCCCCACAAAGCAGGGCTGTGCTCAGGAGAAATTCCCATTGCTCATTTTCACCCGGTATATTTCTCTCAAAGTGCAACAAGCACACACACAAACAACTTCCTCATTTTGATGGTTTTCCCCATAAATTGTGAATTTACGTTTGTTAAAAGTGCAGTTATGATGTTACCATTATTAAACTGAAGTGATTTTCCAATGCACAAAACTACACACTAAAAGGAACCTTTCAGAAAGACAGGAACTTGGTAATCATCTAGTCAGAATGCTTTATTTATGTCAGGCTTTGGATAAGTACTGACTTATAAATACTTCAATCACTTGGTTTGTTGGGTTTTTTCCCCTGAAAAAACATCTTAATTAAAATCAACATTACACTTGGTAGTCCTTACTTCTGGTCTCCCATATGAGCAAAACTTTGCCAAAACACATCCTTTACCTCGGATCAGTCAGGCCACTCCTGACAGAAAACTGGGTCCAGAAGCCAGAGGACCAAGTAAGCACCTAAAACTCTCAAACTCCCTTTGCCATTTCAGCTGAACCCAGCGTGGGAACAACACTGAAGTTTTAATGTGCTGAACCCACAAAGGTGCACTTGAAGGTAATAACTAGCATTTTCTTTGAAATAAGAAAAACCTCTCAAATAATTGTGTTCAAGGCAAAGCAATAAAATCCTAACTAGTATTCCTTACTGGAGGTGGGTTGAGGGGCCATACGCTTTCAGACGATGTATCTCTCATTAGGAAAATGAAGCTAGGAACGATACAAGCACCCAGCGCAGGGGTTGGGGCTAGATGATCCTCAAGGTCCCCTTCCAACCGAAATCATTTTATGATTCTGTGGCCATGAACTACATTCCTTCCTACAGGAAAGCAGAACGATTACCTCCAGAAGAGAAATTAACCGAGCACGAAGGCGTGACCAATCCTTCTCCCAACACCCAGACCTACAGCTTCCTGCACCGCCGAGCCACCTCACCCAGGCCAGCACCGATCCACTTCCTTCGGCAGCGGGGAGCAGCTCCAGCGCCCGCGGCAGCTCCAAACACCCGCTCCATCTCACGCCGAAAGATGCTAAACAACCGCGCGCCCCGAACTTATCGAAATCAAACTTACTAATTTTACCCCAAACCCCTTTTTCCGTTCGGTAGCGACAGGTTTTGGCGTGGGAAAAGCCCCGCGGCGCTGCCCACTCGCGGCTCGCGTGAGTCACGCACGGCAGCGGGGCGGCAGCGGCTCCGGGGGCCGCGCCGGGACCAGGCCCCGCTCCTGCGGGCGCCGCGAGGATCGGCCCGGCCTCCTCCATTCCTTCATCCTTCTCTCCCAGTATCGATGCGGCAGCCGCACGAAAGCCCCAGCCCTCCCTTCCCGGGCCGGGCGGCGGCGGCGCGGCTCCCGCCCGGCCTCCCGGNCGCGGGTGGGTGCGTGAGGGGCGCTTCGGGTCCATTTTTCTTCAAGGTTTATACCAAATATAGTCATGGATGCCCCGTCCCTGGAGGTGTTGGCTGGATGGAGCTTTGAGCAACCTGGTCTTCTGGAAGCTGTCCCTGTCCCTGGCAGGGAGTTGGAACCAGATGGTCTTTATAGTCCCTTCCAGCCCAAACCATTCTGTGAGTCTATGAAAGCCCCATTTTTTTTTTTTACTTAATCTACTTCACTTTTTTATTTAATCAACTTCATTTTTTTACTTAAACGATGAAAGCCCTACACTTTGGCCGCAATAAATTCCATACAGCTCTACAGATTGGGGCAGAGTGGCTGGAAAGCTGCCCAGGGTAAAGGCCCTGGGGGTGCTGGTCAACAGCAGCTGAGCCTGAGCCAGCGTGTGGTGAAGGTGAGCCAGCCCAGGTGAACGAGAAGGCCACTGGCAGCTGGCCTGGGTCAGGAACGGTGTGGCCAGCACACCAGGGAAGTGAACTTGTACCTCTATACTCGGTACTGCTTGAGGCCACATCTCAAGTGCTGTGTCCAGTTCTGGGCCCCTCAGCTCAGGAAAGATACTGAGGTGCTGAAACTTGTCCAGAGCAGGGCAAGGAAGCTGGTGAAGGGTCTGGAGCTCATGTTCCCATGAGAAGCAGCTGAGGGAGCTGAAGTTGTTTAGCCTGGAGGAGAAGAGGCTCCAGGGGAACCCCAACGCTCTCTAGAACTCCCTGACAAGAGGGTGGAATGAGGTGGGGCCCAGTCTCTTCTGCCATGCCAGTGAGAAGATGAGAGGAAATGGCCTTAAACTGAGACAGGGGATATTCAGATTAGACATTAGAAAACATTTTTTCACGGTTTGGGTAGTCAGGCATTGGAATAGGTTGCTCAGGGACATGGTGGAGTCACCACCCCTGGAGGTGTTTAAGAGGCATCTGGCACTGGGTGATGTGGTTTAGGAGTTACGGTGGCAGTGCTGGACTGGCAGTTGGACTGGATCTTATTAAAGGTCTATTCTAACCTTGATGATTCTTTGATTTTTTTACATAACCAACTGAAATTAAGAACTGGGGCCCAGCAGACCACTGCACAGAGTAATACTGACACACTGTCGCTGCTGGTGACCCTTGTTTTCTGAGGGCACTTCCATCAGCACCAGAGCATCACATCTGCTGGGATGAACAGGGGGATACCCCCGGGGCTGCTGCCAGCGGCCCCTCCACCCCACTCACGGGGCTGTCGCCATCCCCCTGAGCTGCTGCTCTAGACCAAAGTACAGCAAATTCAGAGAAACACCGTATCCCCAACTAGATGAGTCACATCGCTGCTATTTTTTTCACTTAAAGTCACGGAAATTAAAAGCATATATTTTTAAGGAATGGTGACATTTCTATGCCATGAATATCAACAAGAGACCTCCAGGAGAGCCATCCCTTATTGTAACCTCTCAGGGAGATGATTGCAGCACTGAGAGGCCAGCACAACCAGCTGGGATGCAGCGATCCCCAGTCTAGGGAATGAGAGACAGCCTTAAGAATTAACCTTCTAATCTCATTTTTTTAATATAGTGGCACCACCATCTGTGCCCTTTTTTGCGTATTAATACTTCTATTTAATTGTCAGTTCACATTTTTGCATTAGGAATCAGAATCAGACAGTCTCAGTCTTTCAGAGGTTTTAATCTATTTTGAAAAGCGTAGAAATGAATGCGAGAAGCCTGAAGGTAGTTAAATTGTTACTGACCTCTCTCTTCACTTTAGCAATTACAAGACAACTTATGATTCAGAATAAAACCAGGAAGCAAGAACTTAGAGTTCCAATCTGAAGTCTGCTATTGACTCATTCATTGGCCTTTATCAGATGATTTTATTTCTCAGCTTCGTGTCCAAGAGTCAGGAGTACCTAGCAACAATGTTGTGATGATTAATTAGGTCAGACCTGTTAGACCTGACTTTTCACTACTGGAGTCTATGGAAAACATCAGAAATATTCAAATTGCTATTTAAATTTATAAAGCATAAAATGGTATGTGATTTAATTAATAATATCTATAGTAATATTTTACACAAAACATCTTCCTTCGATTATAAATTATTTTTTAAAGTATCAACTGTAATATTTCTAGTTGAAACAAAGATGTTTCTCATGTAGTTGCACTGCAAAATAAGAATCATAGAATGGTTTGGGTTGAAAGTGTCCTTAAAGATCATCTCATTCCAAACCCCTGCCATGGGCAGGGACACCTTCCACTGGACCAGGAACTCCGTTCAACCTCGCCTTGAACACTTCCAGGGATGGGGAATCCACAGCCTCTCTGAACAGCCCGTTCCAGTGCCTCACCACTTTCACAGTAAAGCGTTTGCCCCTAATATATCTGATCTAAACTTACCCTCCTTCAGCTTAAAGTCATTTAAGAACAAATACTACTTCTTTTTTTGTTCCCCACCTACACACCTACAGCTAACACAACAGCATCCCATTTTTAATTTCATAATCAGTTATTTTTAGCCATATTGGATGTTCTGGAAGTTTCAAACAGTAGCAATCACAGAATTTGTAATTTATATATGGCCAAGCAAGTGGAATGACATCACCGAGCCGATTCATCGTGAGTTTTTGTGCGTTGTATTGAAACACCTATCATCTAACACCCTAATCTTTCTTCCTCTGGAATTAGTAGAAAAACTACAGATCACATTGGAGCCAGAGCCATTTGGTTTGATAAGGCTTGTGCTTAACGGAGCTCACTGGAAAACTCTCAAACTCTCTGTAACTGCTGTGAGACCTCTCCATGCTGCACAGATAACAGGCTAAGGCACAGCAGGGAAGAATGGCTGACTCTCCCTTTTGTAGTAGAATCCTGTTTTTAAACTCTCACATTATTCAGCAGCCTGTTTACAAGATACTGTTATAACGAGCACCTTGAGTTACTATAATTTTTTGATGTAAATACTGCCAAGTTAGCTGCATTTCTTGAAAACAGACAATATTGGAATAGGGAAAGGATCAGTATCAGTAAAAAAGAACTTCTGACACAAGGAATTTTTAATACTATGCCATCATACAGACCTAATACTAAATAGATGATCTGAATTATCACTGTAACATGGTTACACAGATTTTAACCATGCTGTTGATCAATGTCAATGTGTGTACTTAAGCACTCCACAGTTTTGTCACCAATTTTAATGGCAACAGTGTTAAGCCCATGTTGTCATACTACTTTTGCTGCAACTTTATGTAGAAATTTCAGGAATACATGTAGATTTTCCAGCAGGAAAATTTATTGCCTATTAGATTATAAAAATGTCTGCACCACACAATCTGTGTTCACCAGTCTAGAAGCAAGAATAGCAATAACGTTGAAATAAAAGTTTTGTCAGTAACAGCACAGCTCTTCCAAGTGTGGCAAAATTAAATGAACAAGAGAGTAAGGCTAAGAATTATTTTTAAAATACAAAACTTCTATTTCCTCGATGATTTATTAATGAGTAAGATTTGAACAGCTTTCTATATTTATTCCAGAGGTACGAGTTTAGGGAGTGTTTGAAACAGCACTTCAGATTTGGGTCAAGCTCAACTCTGGTCCTTTTAAAGTCAGTTATCTATTCAGTACAGGGTTTAGTTTGCTATGGGGCTTTCAGACAGTAATGAAAATCATAACATTATTTGGGTTGGAAGGGACTTTAAATATCATCTCGTTCCAAACCCCTGCCATGGCAGGGACACCTTCCACTATCCCAGGCTGCTCCAAGCCCCGTCCAACCTGGCCTTGGACACCTCCAGGGATGGGGCAGCCACAGCTGCTCTGGGCACCCTGTGCCAGGGCCTCCCCACCCTCACACTACAGAATTTCTTACGTATCTAATCTAAATTTCCTTTATTTCATTTGGAACCTGTTCCCTCTTGTCCTGTCACTACAGTTTCTGAGGAACAGTCCTTATCCAGCTTCCCTTTAGACCCTTCAGATACTGGAAGGCTGCTATGAGGTCTCTGTGCAACCTTCTCTTCTCCAGGCTGAACAGTACACAGGGATTTATACTTTTCTAGCACTGCTATTTTAAAACCTGCAGTGGGCAACTTACAACTGCAGAGTAGGCTATGTTGCCACCTAAGTCTTTGCTACACTTATAACTTACATCTCTGTAGTAGTATTTATATTTTTTTTCCTTTCTTGTCTGTTTTTTTCCTTAGTTTAACTTCTGGCTTGGACTTTCATGTGAAATGGCCATGCGCTGGCCAGGATTTCCAGTGAAATGGCAGTCATCAACTGCATTCTTTCTTGGGTTGCAGTGTATTCTATCGCCATCCTCACGAGCTGTTGAAACCAGGTGGGGCAGCGTCTCCTTGCCTCCTCCCTCCGGACTATCTCCTGTTAATGAGCCCATCAACGCCCTGCCTCGTGACTCTTCATCCCATTGTGAGATGCCCCACCCAGAGGGAGGAACCAAGCATTCCATCCTGGATATAATCTGGGATTCCGAACACCACAGACAATCCTTTCTGCTGGATTCCCAGAGGACAGGAGCTACACAGCCACCCCTGGACCTTCCGAGGAAGAGCAGACCCTTCTACAGCATCACCGCTTCAACAGAACCGCAGCCACCACTTCAGGAGGACTGCAGGCACCACTTTAGCAAACTGCTACCGCCACCCTGACTGACAGGGTGTCAGCTTGTGTCCTGACTCTGTCAGTTTGAACCAGTGTTTTCCGTCTTCATATTTTTTTAAATTTCCCTATTAAATTGTTATTCTGACTTGGTGCCTCCCACTGGTTTGTTTTCAAACTAGTGCACCTACCAAAAAGGTCATCTAGTATTTGGAGAACCAATGACTCTTTGTGAGCAGCACTGAATGTTCTTGGCTTCATCTTAATATTAAAATTTCACAATTTTTCGTAAGATGTAATGGCTGTTTTCTGTCCAACTCTAAACAATGAGCTTCATTAATTGAAGCAGATGAAATCTCTGATGCTACTTTGCTAATGGCATTCCTTGTTAATTCCTCGTTAATTCAGCAAGTTGAACAAGAGACTATTTTTGTGATGAACACTATAAAAAGAAAAGAGTTTTCTGGATTACACATAATTATTTTGTGTGAGTAACAAGATCATTAACAGATGTTCATTAACAAATTTATTATCAACATCAAAAGTTATTGCAGGGAAAACAAACCAAAACAAACCTGGAACATATATATTATGAGTTACGCCTATAAACCAAACTTTTTTCAACCATGTTAATAGATATTTGTGCTATTAACATCCTTCAAAAAAATTTAAAAACTAAAAAACCTTAAACACTACAACAACAACTGCAACTACAACAAAACCCTAAACATTTTATCACTAAAAAATGTATGTGGAAATCTCTAAATGCAGTAGAACTAATCTGTGTAAGGACATCCACTAGTAATGATTGGTATCGATCTTCTGGTGAATGGTTTTATTACTTGTTAGAAATCCTTAAAAGTGTGTTTGCGTTATTGCACATTCTGCTTTATAACTCTTAACAATATTACTTCAGTTGAAAAAACAAATTTTAAATACACCAAATACGAGTTGTTCAACTCAACTATACAAGCAAATTCTTTGATATCTAGTCCTCTGCTTCAGCAAAAGAACTCATGCACTCTTTCCCTAGAGAGCAAATCATTAGGAAGTAAATACTTTTGAAGTACTTATGCTTCCTGTAGGAAAATTACTGTACCAGGTTTCCCCATAAGCAAAATTTTCTGCATCTTATTTCAAAGAAGAACTCAAACTAGGCTATTTGAACAGCTAAAGTTAAGATGCAGATTCATCCCATCTGTTTTTATTGAGTGACGTAAGTTTGATGGCCACACAGAATTTTTTATTGTGGCAATCTTAATAACCACTGAACTTCAGTTCTTAGCTACAATTATTTGAAGTATGACCACTCCTTAGTGTTCACAGCCTTATCCTGTCCTTCTTTCTACCTTTCTCCACACACAGGGTTTCACACAGTATATTGGGATAGACTTCTGTCATATCATATTCCATTTCTGGTGTAAATTGTGTATTTCTGTGCTGTGTGAAACAACTGGGGTTTTTTATACCCTCAAAACAATTCATATTTCTTTGTCAAATGGAAAAACATTACAGATGGAAACGTGGAAGATAACTGCAGTGTTTTTTCAATCTTTTACCCCAGTTTGATAATAGGTGTGATAATTTGGGTGGTACTCATGTCATCCTTCTCCACTAGCTTGCTTTTTGACACACACACTTTATCTGCAAAGATCTACAGTTGCAGTGTTCTGTTGCATGTAAACCTCTAACTTTTAAAGATCCTCACAGACTGGTAAATGTGATTTCTAGAAACAGTGGGGGAAACCCCTACATTCTTTGGATGTTTCTTGATTCAAATTTTCCTCCCTTAAATATGAGGTAAGTTGAAGGCAGGGTTGTTTTTTTTTTTTTTTAGTCTTTGCTGGATGGATCATAAAAGCTATTGTATTTAAATGCTATTCCACTGGGTTCTCATTAAAGAACGGGAGGAAGGTAACCTCTGTAGGTTATTTTTGTACATTTACAACTGTAGCCACTCATGCTACCCCATTTATCTAGGACAGAAGCGTAACACAGGCTGAAGAAAGTAGATCAGAGCACAGGAGCTTGTATGTGCCTGCCAAAAAAGGCTCTGTACGTACATGAAGGTGGTTAAAATTGCAGGCCCAACAGAAGCCCTACAGTTTTTCTGTGTGCAGGAACACCATAACAGGGCTCTGCCATCCGTATTCCAGCATCAACGCACAACATTTTGAACACATCCCAGTTTCAGAGAAGTCAGAGATTGTTCTTTGCAACCGAGTATTTGTGGTTTGTTCTGGTCAGTGGGCAGTTAGCATAGGCTAGCTCACCTTTGTGACAAAGATTTGAAGGCCATTAAGCATTCTGTGTATATTTAGTGGCCTCATAGACATCTTGGAGATCACCGCTGGGTATACTTGACTCTTCAGCCTGTAGGGAAACTGCAAATAAAATGCCCTTTCTAATCTAGGTGGACTCCCAATCCAGTGCCCTTTCTGATTTCGGTGTTTGCCAGGAGATTTTTAAAGCTGGCAATGTAATGCCTGCTTAGAAAGCTAATTTAAGGTCTACAACTGTATCAGTTCAAGAACTTAATTTAGTTGTGTAGCTCTTTCTGACAGCCCTTCTAAACTTTGTTTCATAGCCAGTGGGAAAAATCTAATCCGTTTGCTCAATGGTTTTTGCAGGAGTTAATTGTAATCCTAACTCTGAAACTAAACAATTGGATCTTGATTCCCCTTCTGCTCTAAAAGTAAGCAGTGCTTCAGGCTGGAACAGGCCAAATCTTAGCCCACCAAGGCCTTCTAAGTTCATTCCGTTTAGCCATGCTGATAACTCACATGTAAACAAATTTCTTCTTGCAGTCCCAAACTTCTATAGCCAGCAGGCTGACATTTGATTAGCCAGGTAAGCATCGTGGGTTAGTCATGGACCTGGGACATGCTGAGAAACCTGGCTCTCAAATCTTGGTAACAACCTGCTTCTCTACTGATTGAGACTCATTTGCACAGTGTTGGGCCAGTAGTCCTGGAGCAGAGTGGTCACACCAGTCCCTCCAGTAGGAGCAGGAGGGCTCGTGCATTCTGAAACGGGCAGGCATCTGCACTTCATGAAAGAATAGCTGCTATGGTATTCCTCATCTGTTTCAAAATGACTTTGCACACCTCTTTTATGTCCTCCCTCTCCCATATTCATGCTCTTTTAAGTTCAAAGGTCTGGTACCTCTGTGCAACTGCTGTGTTCATGTACAACCTCAGCTAGAAGGATGCCAAGACACACAAATAATTGAACAGGGAGCTGGCACATATATGAGCTTGCATGTTAATGGGAGAATAGATTAAAATAATGCCCAAATATCTTTAAAGAGAGGAAAGAAGAGAACATGGGAAATTGCAGCTATGCTGGTTTTATGATGGATTAAATAGTGAAAAAGGTTTGGATTCATCCAGAAAAGTATAGATTTAAATCTAATGGATCTGTCAGCTTGGTTTAGTAAGGATGATAGGTCTTTTGAACCTGTTGCTTCTTTACATAAGATTAAAAATCTGTCTGATAAAGGCAATTGTATTTTTCAATGCTACTTATTATGTTTTTCGGGTTTCTCAACAATCTTATAGCCTTTATATGGTAAATTATTCAGCTTGTGTGCTTTTACATACAAGTTCAATAATGTCATAAATACTTATGTATAATTAACAAACTAATACTAAGACATGACCAAAATAATTGGGGTTATGGTGACTGAGGTGAGCTGAGATTTTTCTACCAAGTCGTGGTGAGGACGATAAGATAACGAACTGCTTCCCTGCAATTCATGAAGTGCAGGGGCGGATGGGAGATCCGCTCGCAGCCGGTGAGAACGAGTGCTCACACTGCAGCAAGCACGTGCTGAAAAAGCTGTAACGTAGTAGGAAACTCGAACACAGAAAGAAGATAGAGAAAAGAGGACCCCTGCTTCCAAACCATAACAGCTCATCTTTAAAAAACCACACCCCATGAAATAATGACCCGTGCAAAGCAGTTGTGGGAAGACCGCCCGTGGGAGGGACTCCTACTCGTGGAAGTTAAAACCACGCTGGAAAAGTTCACAGAGAGCTGTCTCCCGTGGGAAGGATGCCACGGCACAGCAGAATAAAAAGAAACTCCTTTCCCTAAGCAAACTGAAGAAAGATTTTTAGAAGGGACAAACTGACTGAAGATCCCATGTTTTGTGTCTCTGCGCTGTCAGCGGGAAAGAGGGAGGGACTGGGAAGAAAAGGTGTTCTAAAGGTTTATTTTAGTTCTCATTACCCTTTTTCTAAAATTTCTGTTAATAATAAATTTTCTTTATACTGTTTAGGTTTTGAACCTGTTTTGCCTTAGCGTGTTTTTCCCCTAATCCTTAACTCATGAAGCCTTCGTTTTGTTTTCTCCCCTCTGCTCAGTTATAGCAGAAGAAAACGAGTGAATGATTTCTCGTGAGTACTTGGCGCTTAACCAGCCTCAAACCCCGACAAACACTAATCCATAAAATAACTTTGCTACTATATTTGTTCCATGATCCTGACTAGAAGTTATAATGGTTTCCTTCCTGAACTCTGTGGAACAATAAAAACCTTGCTATGCTTCCTGGTACAAATGGTAACATTAATATTTTGTTATGTGGAAGCTACACATTAACAAAAGCTATACATAAGATGCTACAAAAACTCTGAAATAAAATTTGATTTTTACCTTCTTTGATTTTAATTTTTGAGGCTGTAGGCTTGGTGTTCACAGCAAGAGAAATTTCTGTGGATTTTTTTTTCTGAAGTAGCTCTCCTATCTTCAAATGACCACTGAAACAAACCTGTAGAGAAACAGAAAGGTTGTGAGACAGATTAATTGCATTTTTACAGAAGTAGACGCTTAAAAGCTGAGGTACAAAATGGAAATTTGAGTATTCTGACAAAAAAATCCCAACAAATTAAGAGCAGTCATAATAACCACTGAAAAATCATAACTTTACCTTTTACTTCACCTCTGCCACCTAAAATAGAGAAAGAAAACCTTGTTTCAGGTTTCAAAGGACTTGAAAGCATTACAGAAACTCACATTAACAGTCATCTCTCAAAGAAGAGCTCAGATTTTCTTATTTCTTTTTGAGAGTCCTGACCCTTACAGGTTTTTTTCAGGTTTTACTGCAAGGTTAACTTCTCTTAGGTTGTTTTTTCTGAAGTGAAGTTATACTTAAAAGGAAATAATACACAACTGGTGGAGAAAAACTGCCTTGGTGACTGATGGTCTGTGCTAACTGCATAGTTAGTCATCAGTCCTTTGCAGAGCAGCCAGCCTGAATGGAAGGTATTTCATACGTGCGCATTTTTGTTAAAAAGCTCTTGTAGTCTCTTGATATTGTTCCTTTCCCTGATTAACTTTGCCTAACTACTACTGAGCTGGCATATCTGATTTTATACCAAGCTACATGAACAATTTATAGATATATGTGTGTGTTTGTATATATATATATGTATCTTCATCCACCTTTGCTAACACGTGACTGCAGAGAAGCAAGTTCAAGTCCACCTGGAGAACAGAAACCTGAGCATAAATGGGAGTGCAACTCAGCTCCTACTTGTGTTCCATAGACAAGAGTGCTGCCAGATCTTCCTCACACCAACAGGTCCCCAGGGCTACTCCCTTTGGCTACTAAATATTTCAGTTTTGCATTCTACCTTATTCCTCAGTGGTCTTCATTAAGAACAATCCCTGATACACTATAAAAACACAGTGAATCTGTCTGCTCATTTGAATGGATTGCTGACAAAGTGTGGTGAGAGCAGAGAGGAATGCTCTGGTAAGTGTTTGTAGGGCCATACCTTTGGTTATGGGCATGACTTTGCTTCCAGGGAGATTTCCCTGCACCACTGTGAGGAGATATGCCAGTGGAAACACCACTGGCTCAGGATAGCTTTATAAAAACCAGCAAACTATGCTGCTTGAAGTAAAAAGATTAAACAAAGAGAAGCTGCTTACCCTTCAGGCTGGGGATAAAAGGCAGTGTTTGAAGAAGGTCACAGACTTAATAATATTATTAGGAGCAGCCACTGGGCCTCTGCTCACAGTTGTTAGCAGTCTGGACTGGGCTTCCATACTGCACCTTGTCAGAGTGAGATCACCAGCTCAGTCTCCCAAACTCCAGAGACTTGAGGAGCTGGCTCTGTTTCTGGGCTTGACCAAGATGCAAGCTCTGCTCTTACCTAACACACTGCAGAGATAAAGCTGGTCAAGAGTGATGGAGCATACATCAGCAGCGTGGCTTTAATGGATGCTTTGATTTGTATGCCAAAGGAATATAGGAAGAGAGGATATGTAAATGTGTGCTTAGGATATGTACTTGCCCTTACAGTGGAAAACCCTCTGCAGCAGTACATGAGCACCCCAATTATGAAGAAACAAAGCACAAAAATAGTACAGATGACTGCCTCCACCTCTGGCTTCACCTTATTCCCACACACGAGTAACTGCACTTTGTTTAGCCAATAGGATCTAGCACGTCCAATGTGTTACAAACTGGCAGAGCCAGAAATTCAGAAAAAACTAACACCTTCCAGCAAAGCTTGGCTCACTCACAACCAGCTCACTGTATGTATAAATGCAGCACTTTGTGCAGGAATGCCCTGTTAACTTTCTGTACACAGCCTTCAGCATGGTCCTGCTTCCCATTTGGACCAACTACTACAGCAACACATTTAAAATGCTATATACTTAATCTGCCCCTGCCTTCACCCTTTATTCCTGCCATCCTAGGAAAAAGCCCCAAAACCCACAAAAATTGGCAAACTTACAGTTTCTTAGGCCTTCACAGTTCACCTCAGCAACGATCTCAGTACACAAAACTGAGAATCCTTGTGGACGCTTCACTCTTCACTATACTAAATTCTGGAAGAGGTCTTGCTACAAATTCATTCTTCCTTGTAAAATAACATTTCAAAATTTTGTCTGCACTTAACTAGCTTTTTCAAATATCAGTTTCTAGTCAGGGTTCCACTTAGGATAGATTTTCCAGGTGTGTTACTGGATACCAAAACAAAGGAGTTAATATCTGCATCCTCATTCAGGATGTGGGACAAAGGTACACAAACAGTCTGGAAAAGAGGACAAATCACTCTCCATCAACATTGCTGAGACTCTGGTTTTCTTCCAGAATATTCCTTCCCTACCAGATATTGGCAAGTCTAAAGGATGAAAAACAAACTGATGAGAACAAATGAGTGGTTGTCTCTCAACCAAAAGCTCTCTACATGAAGGAAATGGCATGGAGAACAGACGTACACCACTGAAGGGAAATGGGAGCATGTCACACTCTAGCCATCCTCCCGTGTACCATCTTGCCCTGTTGCTCAGGGTGTGAATGATCCTGAGCTTGTGATTCCAAACTGCTTCAGAAAGGGAAAGCCCAGCAGGAGTAGGCATCATGTCTTGACAACTTTGCAAAGATGAAACCAAGACTCTGCTCCAGCCAAGGGCCTCCAGGCTGTGTGGGACACAGCATCCTAGAGCGTATGAAGCAGGTAAGTCATTGCTAGAAGTGCTTATGTGTGTTTTGGCACAAATGGTGGTGAACCAGTCCCTCTGCAGGAGGCAACTCCCTCACAAGTCATCGTGGACAGGACATGCCTGTCCCAAGGGGTCCATGTGCCACTGAGCGCTTTGATGAGAGCCTGGCATATGCAGTGCAATTTAAGCTTTAAATTATTGTTTGCACTTTAAAGTATGAGATCAACATCTCTCAAAGAAGAGCTCAGATTTTCTTATTTCTTTTTGAGAGTCCTGACCCTTACAGGTTTTTTTTCAGGTTTTACTGCAAGGTTAACTTCTCTTAGGTTGTTTTTTCTGAAGTGAAGTTATACTTAAAAGGAAATAATACACAACTGGTGGAGAAAAACTGCCTTGGTGACTGATGGTAATCAACATTCCTGAATACCGTCATCCCCAAACAGCACAATGCACTTCCAAAAATGCTTATTAGAACTTTATACAATGGCATTATTATTTCCCCCTCTCTGTTTTAAATATCTCCTCATGCATTCCACCTTCACACTTGCATTTCTCATCACCACACTACATTCATGATTCACAGTCATCCAGTCACCAACTGGTGCACAGAGTTATTTTCACCTTCTCTGTTATTTTCAACTAAGGAACATAGAGTCTGAAGCAGAGGCATTATTAGAGTTAGATATTAGCTGACAGTAGTTTGATTTTCTCACCCATTTCTCTTACTCCTCAAAGTCATCTGGTAAATGCAGTTTGAAATGTGATGTAATTAGTGTAATTAGGGTTCAATTCTCCAGTGAAATTACCAACGTAAGAATCAACTGTCAATTTTCAGTGCATTTTACAATCAATCTCAACCCTCTAACATATGCATTTTTCAGAGTGCAAGGCTGCTTTTTCAAAGTCAGCTATCTGGAATGTCTGGTTATCACTTTTCTGACAGAAGCCAGCTCTTTTGCATCATTAAGTACAGGCAGTACCTACACCAAAATAATAGTGGAAGGAAATAGATACAGCATAAAGATGATGGACTGCCATATGGGCTTTTTGAATATGTACAAGCTGCTTTTTGTAATAATTAGTAATTACAGTACACATTTCTTAGTTCATACCCATAGGACAGGTTCTGCTGAATTTCTTGACAGACGGAAGAACCATAACATTAAAAATTACTTAGAACTACTGCATTTGCATCGATATGTAGCTTATTCAAAACCTGAAGATCCAGAAATACCATAAATACATTCAGCCAAGGAAGTAGAGAAAGCATCCAGCTCCTGCCACACCTTTAGAGAAGTCTTCTACTCTCAGCAAAGCATGCAAGAGGAATATAAGAATTCATCTGTGAACTGAAATCCCAGTTTTAACCTCTAATTCATTATTATCGTCTATCCTGTAATGAACAGTATTAACAATTTGACGTCATCATGGAAATGCCTGCTTTATAAGAAATAGTGTCTATGAATATCCAAGCTAGAGCTAATGCTTATGACATGGACACATGAAATAATAAGATACTAATTCTGCATATAAACATCTGCAGTGTGTTAGGATTTCAGAGAGAAAAGAACAGCACAGATTTTATGTCCAGTAGGGACCCCTGGTGTTTAAGGCGGTTATAACAGGATCAACATCCCTAGCAGAAAAGGAATCCATTACTTTGGCTTCAGCTGCCTTTCTGCATCCGCACCTATTGCACCTTCCTCCTCTGAAATTAAGGAACAACACATAGTTGTGTTATTAATTGTGAGTGTCTTACAGATCTGTCTTAGTCTTGTAAATGCTTGCACAGCACACCTCATACTCATACACGCCAGAAGTTGGCTACAAAGCACCTGGTTACTCTAAGGGCAGGATGCTGGGGCTGGACTGCAAGCAAATCTTGCTAACGCCTTGCAAATTTCCCAACGCGAGGTTCTCTTCATTCTCGCAAGATACCCTAATATCCTTATCTTTCACAGAGGCAGCTGTAGTGAGCCAGTACAGCCTGAGAACAGACATGAAATTCTATGTAATTGCTGGCTTGGGCCGGCCTCCTTTCTGATCAACTTCATCAAAATAACTGATGAGGCCTTAACAAAGAACAAATGAATCAACTTCTGCATCATTATCGTTTTAAGTTAACTGCCATGAAGCACAGTCCGCTTTCAGAGAGGCCACATATCTACCATGCAGAATGTTACAAAACCTCTTACTTGTACTTAAAGGTGCCTCTGTCACCCTAACCTCTCATCTAGCCCAGATCTCTGTTCTGTTCCTCTCCCTACACTAAGTGTCTTTGATTTTATCTTAGACTCTAGCTTCTGCAGACAGTGTGTGGGGTATTCTGCCTTCTTTAGATCACCTTGATTTTATGTCTAATTCCTGTTAGAAAATTGCCTCTGGCATTCCCAGAAATAACTAATGCTCTTGCAGGTCCTAACAGCATTCTCTGCTTCTCGAATTGGCAAGGCATTTGTAGACCTCTTTACATGGAGCTGAGTTGCCTTTGATCTGTACTGCATTCTGGGGAACTATCAGGAGGATCTTTTCAGAGTCATCATATCCCTCCAGCATAAGTTTGAGGAATATTGCAAGAGGAGAAGTACTGTAGTAATGTGTCCTTATTCTATAAGCCAGCACAGAGGATTGTTAGCAAATTGCAATGTATTTCTGGCAGCATTTAAGTTAACAGTGTTACCATCTAACTTTGCAAACAAACATTTCACACACTTATGTCGCCTTCCATTACCTGAAGGGACCTACAAGGAAGAGCGATTCTTTATCGGGAACCTCGGTGATAGGACAAGAAAGAATAAATTCAAACTGAAAGAGGGGAAATAGATACCTGGAAGAAATTCTTTACTGTGGGAGTGGTAAGGCACTGGAACAAGTTGCCCAGAGAAGCTGTGGATTCCCCATCTCTGGAAGCGTTGAAAGCCAGGACAGGGCTTGGAACAACCTGGTCTAGTGGAAGGTATCCACACACATGGCAGGGGGGTTGGAACGAGATGATCTTTAAGGTCTCTTCCAACCCAAACCATGCTGTGATTTTATGGCTATGTACCAGCTGTGGAACACTACAAATGGTACACTACAGAGAATACATGAAAACATGGGCATTAAGTCATTTGGGAATAAAGGGGGAAGCAGCCTCACCTTGCCTCCCTTTTCTTCATTTTGCCTCTTTGGTAAACATAAGAAGCTGATTTTGTTTAGACTTTGGTCACTAGTCAAATGACTCTGGGGAAAAAAAATAGACCAAATATATTTAATTCTAATATTTTCCATTTAGCTGCTTACAATGTTTTCCTATGCTTCCCGACAAGCGGATCCCAATTAGAGTCAGACAGGCATTGCTGCATGGCCTGTTGCCCAAAACAGCAGAGCACTGGAAACAGGGATTTTCGATTGAAAGGCTGCTTTAGTTACGGCAGGACGGAGCGGGGGGGACACAGCGCGCCGAGGCACCGCCCCCGGGGGCCGCGTCACCGGCGGTCGGCGCGGGGCCGTCGGCGCGGGGCGGGGCGGAGCGGAGCGGCCGGCGCGGAGCGGGGCGGTCGGCGCGGGGCGGTGCCGGCAGTCGCACCATGCACTCCCTCGCCCAGGAGATCCGGAGCTTCTCCAGGGCCAAGCTGCGGAAGCAGCGCACCCGCGTGACGACGCTCACCGGCCGCAGGATCATCGAGACGTGGCGCGGCGCCTGCTTGCACATGGAGGAGGAGGAGGAGGAGGCGGCCCCCGGCGGCGGCTTCGTGCAGGACCTCAGCGCCGACCTCCAGGTCGGGGTGGTGAAGCCCTGGCTGCTGCTGGGTGAGTGGGGCTGGGGGCGGCGTGCACGGAGCGGGGCGCGGGGCGCCGGCCGGGCAGGGGCTCAGCGCAGCCACGGGCGTGTTCTCTCTCTCCCCGTAGGGTCGCAGGATGCTGCTCACGACCTGGAGACGATGAGAAAGCATAAGGTAACGTTACAGGGACATTGCAAATGAATCTCGCGTCATGCGTGCAGTGAGTTTCTCTTGTAAATTAAAAATTCTAAAATATTCTCTAGCAAATCTGAGGAAAACTGTATTCCACTTGCATTTTCAAAAGGCTGCTCCATGTGCAGGTGGATGGGTTTCTGTTAGCTTCACGAGAAACTGAAGTGCTTTCAGAGAATACCAGAATCTTCCAAGGGACTTGCAGAGATTATCTAGTCCAAAGCCCCTGCCGAGGCAGGGTCACCCAGAGCAGGTGATACAGGAACGTGTCCAGGTGGGTTTGGAATGTCTCCAGACAGGGAGACTCCGTGACCTTCCTGGGCACTTGTTCCAGTGCTCGGCCACCCCCAATCTAAAGAAGTTCTTCCTCATGCTGAGATGGAATTTCTTATGTTCTGCTCCTCGTCCTGTTGCTAGGTACCACTGAAGAGAGCCTTGCTTCCCTGCCAGTGTGATGATTGTTCAGAGCTGTTTAATGGAACAGATTCCTATGCTGCTATATGCATTTCCACTTCAGACACTAAGCAGCACTGTTCCCCCTTGGCTTATGGGGATTGATGAAACTAGAAAAACAAAGCAGCTTCTCTACGTCTGTCCCAAAGTTTTGTCTTTTCTCTACTGCAGTAATAGGGTGATGAGGCCTTTGGACAGTAGTGCTTCTGCAGGACAGGGTGTGCACCAGGCTGGCATCTGGTGCCATCTAAATGTCACTTTACTGTAAGTTAAAATAACCCACAGCCTGGCTGTAGCCTGGACAGAGCAGAGATGGCAGGAGGCCAGAGGTGCTGTCGCCTGCCAAGAACAGGTTACTCCGAAATCCTTCTGCTTCAGCAAGTGATTCTGGTAACCAAGCAGAAGGAACATTAAGCTGATGGGTTAGAGCAGGCTTGAAATTTGGGGCATTGTTGGGTGGTCTGTGCTCTCATTCCTATTGCTTTCTCTGTTATTTTCCAACCATGTGCTGGCAACTCCCTTTTCTGTTGAAAATCCATTTTTTAGTCTGTGTTTGAGCAATGATCTTTTCATTTCCTCTCAGAAAAACCCTGAGATTTATCACAGTATGTTTTAGCACACTTTGAAACTTTGCTTGGAGAAAAGATTACCACAGACAGCATACGTATGTAAAACTGAACACTGCATCTGTGTAATTTAGAGTCTCTGTATGCCTGAAGATTAATTCACCTTTGTTACTGCTCATTTTGTTTGCTGTCTTCAGAAAATGCCTTTTTCTTTTTTTTTTTCTTTTTTCTTTTTTTTTTGACTTAGGTTACTCACGTTCTAAATGTGGCATATGGAGTCCAAAATGCCTTCCTCAATGACTTTATATACAAGACCATTTCCATTCTGGACCTCCCAGAAACTGATATTACCTCCTATTTCCCTGAATGTTTTGAGTTTATTGAGAAAGCCAAGATCCAGGTATGGTCTATCAATAATTAATGTTAGTAGTTATCCTGTTTAGATTATTTATTACACTATTCAAGAACTAAAGCAGCTTCTTTTGCTAAAAGAAAATATGGTACCAAATGAATAGTTTTGCCATTGTCTTTTTAAATTTTAAATAGAAAATCCAAGTAAATTCTAAGCATTCCTAGAGACATGGCACTGCTGTTAATCTTCATTCCCTCCAGCATTGCTTTTTCAGAATGACTGTCTTGAGTTTTAGAGAAATGCTTCTTTAGTACAGTTGGACCAGGGGTTGAGTTTAGATTAAAAAATTGCATCCTAAATCCAAGTCACTACCCCTGACAGAATGAAATGGAGAAAATTTACTTATCCATTGGGGATGTTGTTTTGGATTAGAAACCAGCCTGGATTAGAAGCAAGAAACAGGGCTTTTACAGATCTGTGTGGTTTATCATCAGCTGTTCACCCTCCTTGTGCTTTTCATCACAGAATCATTGAATGGTTTGGGTTGGAAGGCACTTTAAAGATTATCTAGCTCCAACCCCCTGTCATGGGCAGGGACACCTCCCACTAGACCAGGCTGCTGAAAGAAGAGGCTATGAATCCACATACATGCCAAGAATATCAGAGAATGTGTTAGTAGTTCTGGAGCCAAAAGCGATTTAACTGCTCACAAAATCCTGAAAGGATGTGACATAGAAAATAGGCCGAAAAACCCTTCTGGGGTTGCTTGGCAGAGTTATCTGTAACCAGGAACGTGCTCAACTCACAGCTGTTAAATTCAGGCTTACTGTTTAATTTCTGACAACCATTGTTTTGGTATCCAAACTATAACTCAACAACCAAACATTATTGCATGTTATTCTACCATATCTATCAGGTTCACTGTTTATGTAGATTGGGATTAAAGATGATCTTGCCCCAGTTTTCTCTGTGTCGCAGTGTTCTTTCCTTCTCTCATTTATCATTTACAAGCTATGTGATAACGTATTGTCACTTAATGACCTTTCCAAGGTTTCTAATTACGGTTTCCAGTTCATTTCTAAATGAGAGTTGCCATTCATAACTGCTCAATTTTGCTTTCTGCCTCTGGTGTTTATGTCCCAGTTACTATTTTGTAAGTTAAGGAGTTGCCAGGAAAACTTTTACAGCAATATTAGTAGTTTTCTGATGGGAGAGGTGGATGGAAGAGAAGGTAATTGATGGAATAGTTGTTCTCCAGGATCAGTTCAAAAAGCACATGATAGTGGTATACAGAGACAGATCTCTGGGTGGTTTGAAGTACTTTATTTGCTTTGTCAAAATAGTGTTAAAAGAGCTTATGATAAATTGTGTCATGAAGTGCCCTTCTGTTTAAGTAATCACAGAGGTACTACTGTTTCATCTCCTAAAATGGGGGAGGACGAGTTGTTCACTGGTTAGAGAACATGATATATGAGAAATTATTTCTAGAACACGGTTAACTCAATGAAGAAAGTATGAGAGCACGTGAATTTGAGGATGCAAGTGAAGCCTGCGCTGTTCTGTAAGTCATTGCCAGCTGGGTACTTGTAACAGGATTCACTTTTCTAAGACTGTAATGGCTCAAGTCTCTAGACACCACGGTACAAATTCTGATACTGATCAGAGCTCAGCTTTTCTGCTAGGCTCCAAACTGGTAGGCAGGTTTTCCATGACATGTTCAGTGACCCATGTCAGGTCGTAATATTATGAATGAGGGATACTTTTTTGTATGTTTAATATCTAATAATAAAACTTCTGAAATCTTGTGTTTCCAAAGAGAAAATCTTTGCTTAATCATGAACAACGCTCCTTATTGCTCCCTCTGTTTTTCCTAAGGAAAAAGCCTCTGTTCCACTGCAAAGTAAAGTGGATCCATAAAGATTACATTAGTGTTCAACTTCACCAAAAACTTTATGCTTCTTTTAAATTTCTTTCCTTGATGAGGCTTTTTGCCCACTGTGTATAACTACTGTATAATCACCTTTTCTGTTGGTGGAAGGCGATTTTCCTTCTCTCTCCCTAAAAATTTTAAAAAAACCCCAACTTGGTCTTGAATCTTATGTGGTTCTTGCAAGTCCATAGACCATTTCTGGGCAGGAAAACTTAGGGTATCAGGATCAGAGCAAGGATTTCTTGGTGAATAGAGATTAATTTCCTATTTGCAATCTGTTTCTCACTTTTATTCTGTATTCATAGCTAATACAAAATTAGTTAAGAATGACATGCCAAGTTTGTTTTTGTATGAATTGTAAACAAAGGGCTTTAGCAAGGAAAGATAAATAGTCTCAGTATTAAAGTTGGTTTAATATTATGGCCCAGATTCATTCATGTTCAGTAATTTTCAGGATTCATGGGTATCACTATATAATTTTTGGCAGTGCAAAACAAACCAGTTATTAAAAAAGACATATCAAACTTAAATGTGAAAGAGGGAAACAAAATATGAACTGTACAAAGGAAAGGAAAAATTGCTTCCAATGCATATTATTTACCCAGGCTATTTTTGTCTCTGGGTAAAATTCCCATTAAGTAACTTGTGCCTGTTAAGGGCAGACAGAACAGGCTGTTTTGTAACTAGAGTAGTTTTGTTTAGCCTCAAGTATCTGAGCACATCATGTCATGTTTCAGTATCTTAATTCAGAATATGGAGGTGCTGGGGGTTTGATGGTTGCTTTTTGTGTCAAAGGGGCATTTGGCAGACAGTTTGGGCTGAGCCTTTTCCAGATCATAGTCTGACATACAAACATGACAACATCACAAAGCCTGGACCTTGCAAATACTGCTTAAGACATGCTAGATTGTCTCGTTGTCTTTGCGTTAATTTGGGTGTGTTATTTCTTAACAAAACTAGCAGTGCTCAAAAAGAGCCATTCAGGTGTCTCAAAGGTTGTGTGGGAAATGTTTAAGTAGGATAAAAACCATTAATTTTATATATAATTCAGGATAAGCCTGAATTCAAGCCCCAGAAGAAGCATTTGTGTATTTATGGGAGGTTGAGTAATTTTGGATTTTGCACACTCGTTCCCAGTTAAGGGGCCTCAGTTGTACCAGCTGTACCAGCTGCTGCAGTTGGACCAGTTGTGTGATGGGAAGGGAGAGATTTGGTGCCAATCACACGGTATCTTTTCTAATTTTTCTGTTCCTGTGCATGATCCCTGTTACCCAGAATCTTCCCTGCAGAGTACACAAGAGACATGTGCCTGGAACTACAAGATGTTCTGAAATCTGCCTCTCTGCCTAGCTGTTTGCTGCCTTGCTGTGTTTTTAACCTTTACCAAGATACTGTCAAGTTCCTTTCCATATTGCAAATAAAATCTATTTCAAAATTGGCACCCAATTAGATCAGATACTTTAGTATCCCAGGTGTCTGTGATTTGGTTTTTACATGAAGGGCCTCAGGAAGAAGGACAGAGGAGATGTGTTTTACTACTACGATATTAATTAGGTTTGAAGAATTTGGTAATAATAAAGGGTTTGGGGTAGAAAAATACTTAATTTCACAATTATCATGCTTATATCTGTATTTGGACTTAGTTATATGTGTAAATATTTGCTTTGAGCTCAGCAAGGAGCTTTCAATAAGTCTTAAAATAATTTTACGTAAAGTTTCTTACACTTGTTATCTACCTAATGAATATCCCAACTCATGTTTCATTTCTTTCTTGGAGGATGGTGTGGTACTGGTTCACTGTAATGCAGGAGTCTCCCGTGCAGCGGCTGTAGTCATTGGTTTTCTAATGAATTCAGAGAGACTGAGCTTTGCCAGAGCCTTTTCCTTCGTGAAAAATGCAAGGCCTGCGGCTTGTCCAAATCCTGGCTTCATGGAGCAGCTTCACAAGTACCAAGAACAGATTATAAAGGCAAATGGAAGCATAAACAATTATGACTGATCCAAAGGGAGAAGTGAAATAATCTGGTTTGACTGTACAGGAACAGATGTTGGATGCACTTTAATCTGTCATTTTGAAATCCCCTTTCACATGGGCATTTTCTAGTCTTCATGTACCCTCCTTTGACCCTCTTTTTTCCAGCATGTCATCAAATGGTGTTGTACTGACTTCAGAGAAGTTTTGCCTAAAACCAGGGCACTAATAAAAAGATAAAGCTCTGTTTTCCTTGAAATATTAGAAGACAATAGAATTATGGTTTGCTTACTGAACCATCAGAAAATGCAGGCAATAGAGAAAGGAAATAACTGAGAAAAATTGCTTTCTTTCCAAATCTGTGCATTCCTAGGTGGTTGTAAAATCTAGATAATAAAATGTTCACATAATGAAGTACCTTGATATTGCATTTTAAAATTATATTGCAACTATAGATGATATTATTGAATTTTGTGGGCCAGCCAGCCATTAATTTTTTTTGAAATTTAAACTTTGGTCTTTTGAGGATGCTCAAAATGCATAGGATGCTTTAATGCTTTGTGTATTTCTACCGTTTCTCATCTAGTAGTGATTTGAAGTGCACTATCATGATGATTCCAGTCTTGGAACTAGCAGGTTTGGGGTTTTTTTGTAAATCATTTCAGTAGCAATAAAAAAAATGTTGATAATGATCTCTCTCTGCTCATGCTACTGTCTTTTCTTCACATTTGGTCCTCACATGCTGTCCCCTCACTCCATTCCACATCATATGTAAAGAACAGACATCATAGGGTATGTAATTTTGACCCTCCTGAGAGACCCTAGGCTGAAATTACTGTCTTAATGTGTCATGCTTAAAAAAAACCAAAACAAACTGTACAAGATTTTTAATAGTATTTTGTGGCCTTCATGCCAGCTCTTACTGCTTTGATATATTAATATGCAACAAAATAAAGAGAACACAGTGTTTGGATAAATTGTGTGCTAAAGTGATTTTAAAGGTTTGGTTTCAAGATGGGTGTTCTGTCCTGGTACCAGTAGTTTGAACTGTAGCGTATCATTGTGTTTGAACCACAACCTCTCTTGTTCGCAATATGAATTGCTCATGCTCAAGAACGTGTAGTGCCAGGACAAGGGGGAATGGATTCAAAGAAAGAGAGTAGGTTTAGATTAGATTATTTACAGTGAGGGTGCCCAGAGCAGCTCTGTCTGCCCCATCCCTGGCAGTGCCCAAGGCCAGGCTGGACGGGGCTCAGAGCAACCTGGGCTAGTGGGAGGTGTCCCTGCCCATGGCAGGGGGTGGAGCTGGATGAGCTTTAAGATCCTTTCCAAGCCAACCCATTCCATGATTCTATGTTAAACGTTAATGCGGGGTTTAGGCAACCCCGCTGCATCTGATGGCAGGTCCTGGTCCTCGTTCCCCGTGTCCGTGCGGGTACAGCTCCCTGCCTTGTCCCGGCGGACGCGGGCGTGGCTGCGGTGCTGGCAGCCGCGGCAATGACCGACCGCCCTTTCCCTGGGGAGGCGGTGTGGGGAAGCTGCTGGGAGTTCTGCTGTGGAAGCAGCCCAGAACAATCCCCGCAACGGTGACCGCGGTTCCTTCAGCTCCGCTCACGACCTGGCCCTCCGCGGGCGGACCGTTTGCCGGGGAGCCGTGAGGCAACAGCCCGGGCCGAGCCGATGCCCGGCCCCGAACGCCTCACGGCCGTGACGGGGCTCCCCCCGGCCCGCTCCATCCCAACATGCCGGGGGGCGGGTCGGAAGTGACGGTGCAGGAAGCTGTGTTTCGTTTGAAAGCGCTCGGCGGAGCCGCTGCCGCCGCCTTCTTCCCGCCATCCGGGCCGACATGGCCGCCTTCGCCATGGAGCTGCCGCCCGCAGGTGAGCTGTGCCCGCGGATTCCCCCGCCCACGCCGTGCTTCGGCTTTGCCGGGCGCCGCTGCAGAGGGCTCCGCTGCCCGGCCGGGGCTGCCCGGCGGGTTTCCCGGCGCTGCTTGCGCTCCTGTGAGGGAAGTGGGGCCGGGGCCGGCCCCCTGCTCTAGGCGGGGGAGTGTGGATGCCGCTGAGCTGGAGTGGGCAGTGCGAGACGGGGCCGGGAAGGGGCAGTTCGTGCTGGGGCGAAGCGAAAGGGGAGCGGGGTTAAATCGATCGGCCGCCACTTGTAGTTGCGAAAAATGCAAGGTTGTGATAACCTCGGTTTGCCTGTAAAATGAATGATTAAACCGCCTTTGATCTTGTCAATACATGTAAGCATCTCAAAGGCGGGTGCCAAGAGGGCCGTGCCACGCTCTTTGCGGTGGTACCCCGCGACAGGGCGAGGAGCAATGGCCATAAAGCAAAACACAAGGAATTTTATCTCGGCATGGGAAAGAACTTCCTTACACTGAGGGTGGCCGAGCACTGGAACAGGCTGCTCAGGGGGGTTGTGGAGTCTCCCTTTTTTGGACACGTTCCAAATTCACCTGGAGGCGTTTCTGTGTCACCTGCTCTGGGTGACCCTGCCTTGGCAGGGGGTTTGGACTGGATGTTCTCCAGAGGTCCCTTCCAACCCTAGCGATTCTGGGATTCTGTGATCTTAATCACGTACTGTATCTTGTGTTACATTTCTTTAATAGAACCCACAATGGGGAAAGTTAGCTCACTTGTCTTTTTCATATTTTAAAATTTTGTTTCCAGGAGCTGAACCAATGACTCTTGGCTCCCCAACATCTCCAAAACAAGGAACTAGTGCTCAGTTTCTCCCTGGGTTTTTGATGGGTGACTTACCTGCGCCAGTGACTCCACAGCCACGTGCTTTATACGGCCCTTCAATTGGTGTAATGGAAACACGGTCTCCACTACTTGCAGGTCAGAATTTGTTAAATGCTGAAAAATTGTCCTGAAAGCAAAAAATTGATTTGTCTCATTGTTCTACGTGATTGTTGCAGACTTGAATCCTTATAGTTTTACATCTTTCTATAAGCAAACTCCACTGATTGAAAAAGTGGTGAACTCAGTGTATTCGATTATAATAAATGTTTTAAATGTGGCAGGTTTGTCATCAGGAAAAGTTTGTTTTACAGGGAAGGTAACAGGAACCTCTCCTAATACAAAATCAATTTATATGACTATTTACAAGTCAATTACACACATATCGATGTGTTCTCTTTGTTTAAAACAGAGATATCTGCTGGCAAACTAAATGCAGCTTGTGCAAACTGCTAATTTCTTTGCAGAAATTCTTCTATTTCTTTGAATTCTAAAAGGCCACTTACAGATTGTCAAAAAAACTGCGTGGAGAAAAACTAAAAATATACTTCTTAATTAGTATCTAGTGGTAGTAGCTACAGTCTTGGTGTCTGCTGTCATTGGACTGGAGTACTGACTTTTCCTAGCTGTAGGTGCTCATTTCTCTTTGACCACCTAATTAATCAGACTAGGAGAAGTTCTTTACCCATGTTAGTATTGTGTGTCTGTTTTCTTCTCTGAGAAGAATGAGTAGTTGACATGTCATGGGTGATCTTGGCTTTTGTACTAAATCAGTTGGCATAATTTAATATCTGATGGTGTTCATTTGCTAGTCATTTTGAAGGAGAAATTGAGGATTAAAGTACTGCAAAAATTTCTCTTAATAAAATATTCTCTTCTTTGAATGTCAGGCAGGATTGGACTCGATCTTCTTTCTAGGTCCCTACCAACTTAAAATGTTCCATATTTGGAGGTTTGTTGGTCTGCTTCTTGCTCTTGTCTGCCTGTCCTTATCCATCTGGGGAGCAAACCTCTTATGAAAGTATTTATGAAATTCAAAGTAATCACACGAATTTCACCTAATTGTTTTTTAAAGGGTTTACTACAGCCTCAGAGTATCAATTTTAGGAAAAGGGGAGCCCGCAAGATACTAACACAGACTTCCCAAAGGGAGTGATCAAGTACATCACTTAAACTGAAAACCTTGATGGGAGAGTGCTTTACATAATGCACATTATTCCATGTAATGGTAGCAGTTCTTGTATGTGTTAAACAGTTCAGAGTGGAGTCTTGAAGCTCAGAATTTAGGATTTAAGAGTACTTTGGAAAAGCTTGGTTTCCAAATGTTTTGCAAGTGAAACCTTGATGAAAACCACTTTTTTATTCCCTGGGGTAAATCCACACAAAGTCTTAAGATACGTGAAGTTCTTTCAGGGAGTTTAATTGTCTGTTATACTGGAAGTCCCAAAGTTTACAGAATGGGAGGGCAGCTGGTTTAGCTTCATCCTGGCTATATGCAAGCTAGTCCCTGTTCTCAAGAGCTTACATTTCTATTTAATATGAAATTAGATAGGAAGCTGAGGAATTTGGACAGTGGGAATGTGACAGCAATGTGCAATGTCTCTGTGCATTTTGGTATGGTTCTTTAACATGTAGGATATCTCAAGTCTTAAAAATCTTGCTTTTGTGTCTCTACTATAGGCAGGTTAGTCTCTGAAACAATTAAAATAGACTTCTAGCCTGGCTTAAAATTGAAAGATACAGCCATGCTCAGAACTTCACAAAAAGAACCTGCAAACAGTGAATAGAATGGGTTAATAAGAGGTCTGGAAGTTCTAAATGGTACTTCTGTAGGATGCTGTTTGAGACATGTGATGCTCCTACCTAGAACATTCAAACCTGAACAGTTTGGTAGGATAGATGGCTTTGCAAACCTCCAGTGAAACAATCAACAGTCTCAACAACAATCAAGATGAGAGCATGGTTGAATTTATTATTGAAGAACAAGTAGCACCAAAGCAAAATTACATTTTTTTTTTAATTTAAAAAAATTTTAAAAATTTAAAAAAAAAAAAAAATTACAAAATTTCTCATGGTCTTTTGTTCCTTTGAATTGCAGGAGGGTCTCCCCCACAACCAGTAGTTCCTACGCATAAAGATAAAGGTGGTGCTCCACCAGTTAGAAGCATATATGATGAGTTATCTAGTCCTGGGCTTGGATCAACGCCTCTGTCCTCAAGAAAACCAGTAAGTGTCTTCAGTACTGGCCTGTTCTTAGCAGAAGATGTGAGGCAGCTTACTGCATCAGTGAATTCTCAAACTTAGTTGTATAAACTGCTGTAGCAAAATGACTGGTGACCCTTCAGATCATGCTGTTGCTTAGTCTGCGGTGTACCTGTTCCTGTGTACCCTAAACAAGAGCTGTGGTCATGAAGCAAATTCCTGTTGTTGCTAATTTTCAATACAGTAGGAAATGAAAAATGCAGCCTCAGTTATGCTTTGTGCATACAAATTCAGCCTTGTTGCAGCTTTTCACTTTCTTGTAAGTTTTTTGGGCTGCTGATTGCCAGAAGGACCCTTTCACATCCTGAAAGGAGGTTGTAGCAAGCTGGAGGCTGGTCTCGTCTCCCAGGTAACAAGTAATAGGACAAGAGAAAATGGCCTCAGGTTGCACCAGAAGATGTTTAGATTGGATAGCAGGAAAAATTTCTTCATTGAAAGGGTGGTCAGGCATTGGAACAGGCCACCCAGGGAAGTGTTAGAATCGCCATCCTCGGAAGTGTTCGAAGATGCGTGGATGTGGCATTCGGGGACATGGTTTAGTGGTCAAGATGGCAATGTTAGGTTAATGGTTGGACTCGATGATCTTAGAGATCTTTTCCAACCTTAATAATTCTGTGTTTCTATGATTACATTTTAGAAGGCAATAGAGGCACTTACGGAAACAGAAGGAATTTTTTTCCAAGTAAAATATCTAATCAAAGTTTGGGTAGACAGTTGGGGTTAATTTTGAAAGAGGAACACTAAAATTCCTACAAAGTAAATTTTATAATAAGCTCTGCTGCTTAACTGACTAATCAAGCATTACTAGGTCCTTTTTCACTGAACCCTGTTGATGCAAGGAGAACACTTTTCACTGGATGAGCAGTCTTTCTATTGAGTGCTGCCTTCTGAAAAGTTTATTCTGAAAGCTGAGCTTCTCTGTGAAGGACAGAATCCAATAGTGTCTTAAAGGATTGGATATTAAATTTCAAAAAATGTTGAGCAGCTATCAGAACACATGTTTCTAGGTCTACAGGTACTCCAGGTTGTTTGATTTTGTATCTAAGAAATGCCATGATTCAGGCAAAAATAGACTAAAATTGTTTTGGGTGTTGAAATCCTATGTTAAAAAGAAAACAACTACTACCGTCTAAAACTCAAAGTATACTTTCCTTCTATGCACTAAATAGTTGAGCAGGAAAGTAAGTCTAGTAGTAGTCTCCCTACAAGTGGAGGTTATGTTTCTGTGATTTCTGGACCCTTTAGTCAGGGAAAATGCTGATAAACTCAGGATACTAATATCCTTCCCATCAGGATGCACATGAATGTGTGAATTATTAATAGTGCAGCAGTAGTGACATGACTATTTTGAGAAGTTAAACTAAAAGGTTTCTGAGTGTTGATACTTAGAGCTACTTTGTTTCACAAAGCATATGTCAAATATATTGTCAAATAACTTTTCATTAATACCTCTTGGTAATCTTTTATTAAATATACATGCAAATATCTGTTCTTACCCTTAAAAGTTAGGAATAACTTAAGACAAACAGTTAATATTATTACCTGAATGTTTAAATCACTTGAAAAATGTCTCTCGTGATCTGAGCAGTATACCTATAAGAATGATTTGTTACTTCCTGTATCTTAATGCAGGCCAGCTTTACTTTAACACAGAGCCCATCAGTTGGAATTCTGCCATCGACTCTGGGAGCAGGTAGATGTCCTGTCAAAATTTCTAATCTCTTTTCTTACTGCTTTCTTTAATACAGAAAAATCATCACTGTTCAAGCTCTATCAGTTCCTTGCTAATTTATGAAGAGGTTGTGTATTTTTTAGCTTTTCAAAAGGTGTATGGATATGAGTAGGAAATCATTATCCATTCTGAGACTGACTGAGTTTCAATCAACTTTACTTGTTCCTTGTTCCAAATGTGGTGTTGAACTGAGCACAGAGGGGGTTGTAATTGAATGAAGCAGCTGAGACTGATGGATTGCCTTCTATCTTCACAAGGTTTGATATCTTGTGTATGAACCGGTGTCTTCTTGCTAAGCTTTATTCTGTTGGCCTGTTTCTATTTGGCAACTGTTGGTTGTGTTTAGAAGTCAAAGAGAACACTAGGTTGCTAGTCATAAAAACTTACTAGTGTGTTTGCGGATGTGAAATTATGATTGACTTACTTTTTGTGTCTGTGAGCAAATCCCCATCAAACTCTTTCATATGCAAGTGAAATGCTTGACACTGAATTTATTCTTTTACTATAAACTTCTGTCTTGCAAAAGAAATTTGTTCAACAATACCATTTCAATTTAACAGCTTCAAGCATGTTCAGTCCTGCAAGTATTGGGCAGCCTAAGAAGACTACTCTATCTCCTGCTCAGCTAGATCCTTTTTATACTCAAGGTGATTCCCTTACTTCAGAAGATCAACTTGATGACACATGGGTAACTGTATTTGGGTAAGTTGATTTCCAAAGTATTAGAAAAACCTGGGTGAAGTCTTTACAGCATACGGAGAGAAATACTTGGGCATTGATGTTGTCTGGCATTGGTAGGTGCTGTAGGAAATACAGCTGTGGTTAAAGCAAGCAAACACACGTTTCAGGGAGGCATCTTAACTTAAGCTACACGTTATTTTCTCTAGTTAGAAAGGCACCATTCTGCTGTTTTGGGGTATGTGGTAAAGTTCCTAGAAGGTGGTATTTCTCAAGTCACTGCTTCTGATGTCATTACAGTGGTCTCTTCTGGATTTCTATAAATGCTTCATAGGGTTGTATCGTAACACCTGAATTCTTAAACTACTCATAATTTTTTGAGTATTTTTTTCTGTCTTTCAGATTTCCTCAAGCATCAGCTTCCTATATTCTTCTACAGTTTGCTCAGTATGGAAACATATTAAAGCATGTGGTATGTCTTAGTTTGACACTTATGTCAAGAAAACATTGCAAATTATGCATTTTAAAAACTACATTTCACAATTTTCACTTAATCTCATACAGATGTCCAACACAGGGAACTGGATGCATATTCGATATCAGTCTAAGCTTCAAGCTCGGAAAGCCTTAAGCAAAGACGGGAGAATTTTTGGTGAATCTATCATGATTGGTGTCAAGCCTTGTATAGATAAAGTAAGTTAATAGTTGTTTTTAGTTGAATATAAGGCACTCTGCTTTTGGTCTGTCTTTTTATTTTTCCTGACCTCTTTAATTTTTTTTTTCTTTTGGAATTGCAAATTGTAGGTAGTTCATCTGTATAGATATAGACTGTTACACATTTACGTAAGTTTTTTTCTTTTTCCTGCTGAGAAGGATCATTATGGGCAATCTCTGTGCTCCTTGGAAGTTACAATGCACAGAATTATATTGCTGTATGAGACAAGGAAGTGAAACCATAATATAAGAGACGAGATAAGTTTCCTGACTGGAATTTCTGGCTTTTTGGGTCTGCAATAGAGACGTAATGGCAGATTAAGACTGTTGCTGCTCCTAATTGTACCTCTCTCTTTTTTTATGTGACTATGTGCTTCTGGCTCTTGAGTTTGTCTTAGTAGTTCAGACTGAAAATTTGTTAGCAAGAAAATCCCAGTCTTATTCTCCCACCTGTCCCTAGAAAAACATGTCACTCTCTTGTAAGTAGTAGTTGGGATAGACATGGCTGTCTTGCAGTCTTAATATTAACATGAGCTATTAGTGTCTAGGTATTGGCAATGGCCTGACCTGTAATTCTTGCAGCGCTTTGCACTAGGTACTGTACATTAGCTTAAGCAAATAGCAGTCATTCTTCTACAGTGCACAGGTTGTTTGTCTCCTTTAAGGATCCACGATACCAAAGAGTAGTGTAACCTTTCCAATGTAAACCATTCTGAGAAGGCAGCCCTAGAAATTGAACTTGAAATTACTGAAGTTTTAGCAGTCTGAAACATTTCTTACGCTCAATAAAATTCAGAAACAAAAGTACTTCTGTGTCCCTTTTCTCTGTGGGCCTCTGCTGGTGGTCTGTCCTTGCCTTTTTATTATTTTGGTGTCCAGTTTGTATTGATGAATGAATTGCCTGTAAGCTGAAGCTCTGAAAGTAATGATCTAAGACATATAATTGCCAGGCATCTGATCTTCATTGCTTTTGACTTCTCATTATGTCTTTTGTGGCTAGTATCCACTTTCATATACCAACAAAGAAACCCATAGTCATTAACTTGTATTTTGGGAGGAAAAAGATTTCAGGAGACTAATCCGTTGAAGGTTTGGTTTTGGTAACTTTCCTGCAGTTGAAAACTAGACACTGTGGATTTGACATCAGCGCTTAGGCTTCTGATTTAAAAGTATTAGTTAGTTCCATGGGTTCCCCTTGTGCTAAGCAGAGAGTCAGATGCCACCCACAGTGTACACCAATCCTATTGTTTATTTTGGAAAGCACTCTTCTACCAAATGTGCTGCTAAATTCCTGCTGTCTTTAGACTGGTTGAATGCTATGCTCCACTGAGTCTAAATGCAGCACATCACATCTCCCCAGGCTGGTTGTTATTTACCATCTTGTTTCCTCTGATTTGTTGTGGAACTTGTGGTTCCCATCAAGTCACTTGCTACCTCTTCCATTCTACATGCATTCCTTTCTAAACATAAGCTTACAAAATGGAGCCTTCTGACTCCTTTTCTAGCATTTGCTAAGGAGACTGAGTGAAACACCTTGGCAAGTTGAATCTGAGCAAACAGCTGCAAGTTGGTAAAGGCTTGGAGACTGTACTGTATGGATCAGGTTAAATATTTTAGAAATACTTAGAAAGAGGGTGTTAGGCTACTTAGTTCATCTGGGCCTGAAGCAAGTTACTACTTGAAGTTTATTGCAAGTCAAACAGTATATTTTCTCTACATTGTTTCAAGCTTGGTTGACATTTAGTACAGACAGTGAACAGATTCCAACCTTCCATTACTTTGCAATGGCATAATTCAACATGTAAATTATTGCAGTGAGGAAAATGCTTGGTGGTCATGTGTACCTGTATGCTCTGTACTGACATGACTTTTATCTTTTGCGATCCAAATATGTTTTATCAAAAATTTTTAAATAGTAGATAACTTTAGATGATAAAGTTTGGAATACTGCTTTTCAGTATTTGTTTACATTGTATTAACCCTTTATTTAAGAGTGTGATGGAAAACTTTGAAAGAAGCTCTACATCCTCAGTGTCTTCAATTTTCACTCCACCTACAAAACCTGCTGGCACACCAATACAACCTGCAAATAATACAAGGATTTCTACAATGAGACCTCTTGCAACAGCATATAAGGCTTCCACTAGTGACTATCAGGTATTTTCAGGGAAACAGAAACATGTGGTTTTGTGTTGTCTCCCCTTAGCTCTATGAGGCTGTACAGACATTAACTTCAATGTGACCTTAGCTTTTATCTTTTGCCGTCAGTTCTTTTAACGATGTGGTTCAAGTACAAGCTCAGTCTGTTCAGTCTCTAAAATAATAATAAAAAAATACTAAATTAATGATTTGTCACTTTTCCAGGGATTAAAGGCTTGTTTTGAAAATATTTCAAACATATTTTGTTATAATACAGTAGCACTTAGGAAAAGAAGACATAAATGGTTAGTGTAAAAACTATTAACTATATGTTGACTGATTCTCTGTATTTTCTCTTGTTTTCTCCTTGCCTTGTAGGTGGTTTCTGACAGACAAACTCCTAGGAAGGATGAAAGTATTGTATCTAAAGCAATGGAGTATGTTTTCGGCTGGTAATATACAAGAGGAAGTAACACACTACGCTGGTCAGGGTTTGAACTATACTACTGGCATTCGTAGTTAGTTGTATAACTACTGGTGGCAGTATTTTATCTTACATAGCACCTCTTATGCCTTCAGTTAATTCAGAAGACATGTAGCTTGCACTTTAAATGATGGCAATGTACACATGGTTTTACAAACTGAGTAAGTGTAAATAAAAGTGCTTTAGCCCTATTTGTGCTCTGATGGCATGATTGTGAAAAAATGTCAGCACTGAATTTTCCTCTGTAATTGCTTTCTGTGAATTACTTCACAGTAAATTGGAAATGCTGAAAAGGGCAGCTAAATTTACTGATGCCTTTAATTTTTTTCCCCCCTCTGGAAAGGTGATTGGCAGCTTGCAGGAAGCACACTATGCAGAGCTGTCTACCAGGGACAGGGCCTGTTTTTAGTACGTGTGAATTTTTTAAAATTAGGATTCATGGCTGTTTTACAATTATCTCTGGCATACTATTCTAAATGTCATAGTAACCTTTTAATGCTTTGTTTTATTAATAAAGTTAAGTTCTTTTCTTAGGTTGTTTTTTAAACAAGTATGAGTTCTGTTAGGAAAAACTATTAGCCAGTATTGTTAACTGTTAAACATGTTGTTGCCTTATGTTTACTGAAGTGGCATCAGCAGAGCAGGTGCTGCTGATTTTTACCAAAGTAGTACCAACCAGGATTCAAACTATATGGATATTTTATACCATTGTGCACTTACCTGTAGCTTTCTCAAGTATAAAATTTTTATTTGAAATAGCTGAAGTGAAAAATGCACTGTGTCAATGACCAGAGCTTCTTTCATTTCAAGAGGCGTTTAAGAAAATTTCACTCAGGTATTGGGTGAATGGCAATTGATTTTCATATTTTTGTTTTTTAAATGGAACTTTCCCCTTTGAAGTTTTGGAGGTGAGCCTCTCAAGTAATCTAAACACACCAGACACCCGCCTCCCCTCAGTGACCCCTGTGTCACCTCAGTGGCGTGCAGGGCACCCGCACGCCCTTCAGAGCCCTTCACGACACCTTTAGGATTTATATTTTCAAAAATTACTTGGCTGCATAAATATTAATTGCTCCCAGGTATTTAACGCTTCATGCTGCTTCTGTGGTAAATCACTACAGCAAACGGGTTCAGCTTTGATCTGATGGATCAGCAGAACTGAAGAAGCAGCAGATGCTGAGTAAAAGTAGGGACTCCTGTGGCTGAGGTTCAAGGGTGGGGGGAAGCACTTTGGTGTCTGCTGAGGAGATGGCCCCGTTCACAAGCTCAGCCTTTGCTGCTAAAGGATCCTGCTTTGCTCTTGCTGGAGGCCATTCCCTACCCGTGCATGGCCCTCCATTGTTCCTGCATCAAGTCTGCTGGACCTGTGGCAACAAGTGTGTCCCGTGTCCACGTGACAGCAGAAAAGGGCAGGACATGTCTGCTTCCAGCGCCTGTCTTGCCTGCTCCTTCAGGGTGCTGGCACCAGAAGCAGAGACACAGAACAGCTTCTCCTCCCAGAGCTATCCCTATCCTCTGCGCTTCCCCAGGTGTCTCCCTTGCACTTCCCTGGGGAACCTCCCTGCTGGTGGCCGTCCATTGCCCTGCTCAGCAGGGACGCAGCTGTGTTTGGACGTGAGCTGCCACAGCCGGACACGCAGCAACCGGAATGCTGAATAGCAGAGGCTGGGCCGCTTCTTTTCTTTCCAGAATGCAAGAAAGACAGAAAAGCACAAGGAAACTTCACAGTGTCTCTGTAGAATCTCTTTGTCCTGTGAAACTCAGCAGCTGAAGCTGTTCTGGTGCTACTGCCAATCCCTTCCATGAACAAATTCATTCCAGGAAGGAACAGCATCTCGTGTCAGATACCAAGTGTTGCCACCAGTTGCTCCAGGTGCTCCTGCCAAGAGACCCCCTGTAGGAAGGAGCACAGCCCCCAATGCACCTTGGCTTTGGCTGCCCTCTGGCAGAGAAGCCCCCCAGGGGCACAGGTCTCTGGGGCAGGAGACGGGCACCAGCGCTGCCAGGGCACGGGGGGGTGGCAGGTCTGCTTGGGCAGGGACTCTGCCACACCTGCTGATTTCAGTGCTCCCCGGGCCCCAGGGGTCAGAGCAGCATTCGCGCCCTGGCCCACTGGTTCCTTGTCTGCGTCACAGCCCCGGCTTTAGGATGGCCACCAGCCGGGACGCGTCCCGAGGAGGCCGTGCCAGTTTCTGTGGAAGGTCCCGAGCCCTTCCCGCGGCGGCTGCGTCGGCAGCCGGGAGGGCTCCTGGTGCTGCCCCGAGCCCCCAGAGCAGGGGAGCGTTTGCTTATGGTTGGAGCCCTTGCTAAAGGTCCTGTCGGGCTGTCCTAGACACTTGGGGCAAGGGATTCCTTCCAAGCCGGGCCACTTGGGGCGGGCTGGGGGCGGCCCCGGGGCAGGTGGCAGTGTGTGCAAGGGCCCTTTGTGACACGGTGCAGCATGGTCACCGTGGGATGGAACGGGACAGGGTGTCCCAGGGCCCTTTGTGACACGTGCTGACACAGGGGCTGGCGGCGACGCGGCCACGCCACAGCGCTCGGAGCACGCGACGGGACAGGACGGGACGGAGCGGTGCCGTGAGGAGCCCCCGCACAGCGCACTCGTTCCTTGCTGACCCGGAGCTTTTCCGAGGCGTTATTCCTGCAGGTGACCTCGAGGCCAGACCACGGGACTTGGTGACCTGTGGCCTTCCCGAGGCTTCTCTTTTGCAGGTGCCCTTGAGGGCAGACCGTGGGACTTGGTGCCCCGGAGTTTTCCTGAGGCATCTCCCATCCCTGCGGCCGGTGCCCTCGAGGCCATACCGTGGGACTCGGTGACCCCGAATCTTTGACAAGGAGTCTCCTGTCTTTGTGGCAGGAG
>VXAD01007232.1:0-64390 GCA_013399195.1 Dicrurus megarhynchus
GCCCTGCGCTCACACAGACTGCCAGCTCCGTGCGGGGCAGAGCAGCTCTGGGCACGCTCCGTGCCCCTGGAATCTGGGGGGAAAAGAGCACCCAGCCCCGAACGGGACTCCCGAACACCCTGCTCTGGGACTGACCAACCAACAGGATTCTTTCAGAGCTTAAATAATTGAACCTGAAATGCTGAATAATGAATGATTTTAAACATTTCATAAAATTTAGTTATTAAACATTAATTTTTTTTTAAACTTTCAATATCTTTTATCTGCAAAGCATTTATATTCACTGGTTTGCTCTAAAAGCACAATATCAATCATCTCTTCACTGAAAAACACTTTTAACTCACATGAAATATATAAAAACATAGCTCCTCTAGTTATTTTAGATGCTTACAGTAGATGAAAGTGGGTAATATTTTTGTTTATGAAATTAGACGCTGCAATGTCTGTCTTGTTAAAATGAAAAACTGAGATCCTTGAAAGGGAGGGGATTTTGTTCTTCACCTTCAGAAATTAACTAGTGTCATACACAATTTCTAGGGTTTCTCAAGCATTCTGTAAATGTTCTGTGCACTTCAGTATTCTCATGATAAAAATCTGACAGTAAAAACAATGCTGAGCTCACTTTATTCTAGTGTTTCAGAAATGTACATACCAGCATCAAGTGAGATGTTAATTTTATGATTTCTCTCTCTAATAAAATGTTCTGTATTTGAATAGAATTAGGGAAGGCCTTTGCAAATGGTCACAATTCCATGTCCAGTTCTTTTTTTTCTTTTGCTACAGAGATTCTTCATTAAAGATTCACAAGACATACCTGAATAATTTACATTGCCTTAATTCACTGGGCACAATAGTTAAGGTAAAAGAGACCACAGTCATTCAGGCAACAGAAGGAATATGTTCCTAAAAAAAAGAAAGATCTTTATTAGAGCCTCTGGCTTTGAATAGCAGGTTCTGTGTGTGTATGTATCTACATTGTAATGTTAGCTCGTACTCGTCTATTTTCTGTAGGTGGTTTCCCATTTTAAGATACTAGATCGATAGTGGAATTATCTGGTATTTAATAAACTCTGAACCATTTCCACTCAAATCCGTGGAAAAAGAGCCTTTGGTATTTTACATGCTTCCCTTATGTTAAAGTGAAAGGTCACAGAGGAATGTACTCTTGACCCTGAAGGAGAGAACCTTATACATTTTCTCAGTGAGTCCCACAGTGATTCATGACAATGTGAGTACTTAATACAATATGGTTTTCAGACAGTCATATAATAAAATATATAGCTCATAAAATTTAGCTCTATAAACAGAGGTCACTGCCTTGTGGGAACTCCCATGATTTAAGTGTGTGAAAATACTGCTGTGTATTGTAGATCTGACACAGCCCTTACCAGGACTTTGTACAGAGGACAGTCTCCAGCCACAGAGGTGAAAAGCTTAAATAGTGAGATTATCTATACAGTTGCATACAAATAGTGGAAGAGAGTTTTCAAATCCCATGAGAAACCTCATTGCTTTACAGCAAACATGACTGTGTGGAAAATAATGTACATACATACATGCTCAGCCAGTGACTTCTGTGCAAATCTGGTCATCAAAATGCTGGCTGCTGCACAAAAAAGGGGAAAAAACCAATAGCAGACAGCAATGCTGAAATCTGAAACTTTAAATTGAGACCTTAAAATTTAAACTTCATGATGCCTTACTGATTTCCAAGTTGGAAACAAGACCAGAAGCTTTTGTTTATGATAAAGCATTGTGATTTTCCTACAAAATGTGTACTGTAATGCTGCAGTCCATGCTTCCAGGTGTAATCATGTCTACAAAGTATATTTGTCAAAGTTAATATTTGATGTTCAATGTGAAAACAGTGGCTAGCACACTATTTAAAGACAGCAAAATGATTTAATAAATGCCTTGACAGACAGCAGTACCTGTGCAGATGTACCTTGTAATCTTCACTGAAGTACAGGGGAATATGTTGACATATTCCACACAAGAGTGACAGTATTTTGCCTAATATATGAATTTCTAAATGAAAGTATAGCAAGCTTGCTATTCGTGCAAGAGTTTTCTTGTCCATTTCCTACTGCTGATATATGAATATAACCAGATGCAAAATCAACACAGAAACGGGTTTCCCTTTAGCTAAATTCTAATGTTACTGTGAATACGTCTACAGAAAATATTACAGCACTGAATGAAGGCTAAATTCTGTTTATATTATGTTCAAGTGTTATCTCTCAGATAAGCAAATCTTATTAAAAATATCCTTTGTTAATTCCATCACAGTAATTATAGAAGAAAACAATAACAATTACATTGTAATTTCTCTGAAAACTAATAACCCAGAACTTTGTTTGACATCTAAATTAGATTATTGCAAGAAATTGCAAATGAATTAAAGTCAGCCCTTCAGGCTTTCTACTCTGAAAGTCTGAAACCAAAAATTTCTTTCATAAGCCACTGGTGCTTTAAAGGCTGGTAGAGCCTCAGTCTATCTCCCACGTTCTTTCAGCTTTCCAAAAAAATACTTTCTGCATTTCCAGAAGATGAACCTCAGATTCTTCATCACACTGGATGTGGAACTGAAAAATACCTATGTTTGGGGTTTTTTTGGGTGGGCATGTCAATTCAGTGTCAGCATCTTTTGGAAAGAAGCAATGCACTGAATCTGTAGTGGCTCATTCTTTTCCACTGACTCATGTGAAACATTTCTCTTTAAAGTGGAAGGCCAAGGCTGATGCCTTCACAGCTTTTTGATGCTCAGGGCTGAATCCACCCACAGGGATAAACCCCTCCAGCCTGCAGGCAGGGGCAGCAAACCCTGTGCCCATGTCCCTCATGCAGGGCGTGGAGAGACTCCCAGGGCTGGGAGCAGGGTTGGAGGCAAGGGCCTGCCTTGGACCAATAAAATGGGCAAGTCCTGCAGCCTGGTCTTCTGCAGGACGTCACAGCTGGATTCAGGGAAGTGCTGTGAAGGTAGCCTTGGGAAATGCCAAGTCCAGGAGCATTTGCTGGACAGGGGCTGCCCCCTGAATGGGAGCAGGTGAGCGTTTTGCCACCTCCCCAGGATTGCACGGCTCCTGCTGAGCCACCACGTTCAGGCTGCCACTGCTCGTCTGTTCCCAAATGAGGCATCCTGCTCTTCAAAACTGCTGAGCATCCAGAAATTCTTACTCATCACAGTGGGAGCTGTGGGATAAGTGGTCTGGAAAATGAAGTGATGTGTCTCTTTTCTTGAAATAGCATCTCAGGAACTAGTTTTGAAATGCTTGTCTGAAATCCTTTTCTTTCTCCTTGAATGTGTCTGAACTGCTCCTCAATTTAGGAACTTCTGCCTCAGTTGATTGGTGTCCTGACTACAATCCTGCCCAGAGCACCGTGTAAATCTTCAGTGGACTGTTCCTCAGGCAGGAAGTAGAGGTATGCAGTGAAATAAAGGCACTCTGTTGGAACACACTTGGGGTTTTATTCGCAATTCTCCAATGGGAACAGTTCCTTGTCAATCCATCTGTCTTCCCAGCACTCTGCTGCAGGATTGACAGCCTGTTGGAGGACATCCTAAATGCACTTGCAACAGTGGCCGCAGGCCTCAGTGGGGCTGGCTGGTGTTCCCAGGGTGTCCCCACTCTGGGATCTTGATAACAGGCACCAAGTCCTGGCTCTGGAAAACCCTCCTCAGTGTGCTAGTCAGTGATGTGCTTGGAGTTTTCTTCAATTCAAGTCTCTTTCTGTGGTAAATTTTAAGGATTATTTAAACAGGAGAATTAACTTCTTTCCAATGGCATTGTGTTTGTGGACTTTGATGCAGTGGGAATTCTGAGCTCCTATGAGCTGTAGGCCTGTGTCTTGTGCTTTCTGCAGCACGTTATGATTGCTGTTGCTGTAATTTCTTGTTTCTGCAAATGAAGAGTTGATCTTCCTTCCATTCACCCGCTAACCCAAGCAAAGTCTTATCCATCCATTAGCAGCAGAGAATACCATTTCTCCCACTTCCTGGCTTTTCTGGCAGCTGCAGACAAATGACTGTCCTGTTAATAGTCCCTCTGTTCCAGAGATTAGTGCTTTAAGCATGTGAAAACAGTATTTCTCAATTTATTTTGACAGAGTTTTATTTGTCAAGTTTACAGAAGGCTTAACCAAGTCATGCTGTGACACCCCTTCCAAAATCATCTTTAACCAGTTCCAGCAAAGAATCCGGGATTTGCTCACCACTCAGTGTTCTGTCTCCCTGTGCATCCTTGCTGGTATTTTAACCTTCCACCCACCTAACACCAGTCACACTGTATATTAAAAAAAAATTTTTTTAATCCTTTTCTTCTGTGATACAGCCATCTTATTGTATTAGAAAAAAGATAAACTACTACTATATCTGACTGCTGCACAATTATATAGCACCAGAGGTGACTTATGCAGGGAAATGTTAGAAAGTTCTCCTTCATAACCATTTAAACCTAAATTTTTCATGCTTAAGGGAAAGAAACAAATGGGCCTGAACCAAATATAAATTCAGGAGTGTAGATGGAAGTTTTTACTGTAAGTATGGTGGGCTTTGTCCCAGCAGGACTGATGAAGGGATCTGATTGTCAGGTGGAAGAGATCACTGGGTGAACCTCCTTGGATGGTGGGGCTGTGTGCAGGAGCGGGGTAGACACGGTGATGAGCTTGGTGATTATGGCAGTTCCTTCTCTGTCACTGTGCAGGTGCTATGACAACAGCCTCTAAAAGCCACTGTGCTCGACTGGCTGTGGTGCTCAGTGCTGCAGAAGGTTCTGGGGGAGGTGGGGAGGGAGGTGGGGAAAGGTGAGTGACTGCAGGTACCCCTGTGGATTCCTGCATGCGTGTCCAGGCTTGTCTGGGAACACAGCAGGTATGGAAGCAAAATCCAAACCCTCTGGAAATCAGTTCTATCCCTTAAGTTTATATAAACACCCAGGAGCTCTGTTCAAGCCTATCAGAAAGCAAGAAACAGCCTCAGGGGAAAGAGTAGCAGAAGAGAAGCACTGAGGACTACAGCAGTGAGCACAGCAAGCCCTGCTCCAGCCTCCTGCGCATCGGCTCCCTGGAGTACACGATGCCGATCCCCTGCCGTGCTGAGGGACGAGCAGTGACAGTCTGAGCAATGAGATGTCTTCCTGCAGCAGCAGAAAAATCAGGCCCTGTGCATAAAGACTAATGCTGACACCCTCCCCAAAAAAGGGCAGGCAAAGCAGCGAAGGGCTTCCTACGGGGAATAATGCTGCGTGGAGACTAATGGAGCAGTCATTAGCAGTATCTCTGTGGTGTATAATAGCAAAAAGCATTCACAAACATTTAATTAAAATGAATTTAATGGCCGGGTTTAAGCTGTTATTCCAGAAGTTAAATGCCAGTTACCAATGTGTTAAAATGCACAATCAGCACTGCATACATAAATACATCCCTCGGTCTAATCTGTAACTGTAATAATGCTGTGCACTCGCTAGAATTGTGCTGGGGGCCCTGGCTTTCAACTGCTATTGCAAGAGCTGTCATCTATCACATTTTCTTGTCATGTTCATACTTCTGTTGTTGTTCACTGGTTAAGAAGGAGGGGCTTTTCGTACTCTGAGAAACCCTGGGAAGTAGGGAGACGGGAGAAACTAGAAGCCAAAATTTTAATGTTCTAGGTGATAATCCTTGTTAGGCTAAAAAGACACACCTGTGGATTTTTTAGTTTGGGAAGTTTAAAATTTAGACTCTAGAATTTTGATTTTAAAAGGAAAGCAAGACCATTTGGACCCGTGGAGCCCACTGCAGGCTACACTGCTTTGCAGGAATTCCTTCATGTTTGTTGGTGCTGTAGAAACGACCTTAGTAAAGCAGCTGTCACGTCTGTCCAGTCTGGCATCTTGTCTGCAGGAGGGGCTGACACTGAACGTGTCAGAAGATACATGTGCAGCACTTCTTTGTTAAAAAGATTTAATTCTCAAGGTAAAGAAGCATGAAATTTATTTTGCAAATGTTCTGAGGGTGTTGTCAAACAGAAGGGAATTTTTGAAGAGAAGACATCCTAATTTTTATGGAATATTTTATCAGAAAAAGCCAATTTAAGGAAGCACTTCAATGACTAAGCATTTCTGAATAAAGACCAGAGCTCCACAAACAGCGTTAAAGCTTCCAAAATTCCTGGGACAGTGCTGAGGAGTCCACCTTGCTTGCCAGTCTCTTACATTAGGCATACATTTTTCCAAGGTTTTGTTCTTCCTTTAGGATATAAAATTTATTATGAAGTGAAATCACTGTGAAACATTACATTATCCAAACTTTAATTAATTGCTTCCTGTTACTTGTTAACCTTGCAGGTTTCTCTTTAACTCTGAACTAAGCAGTAGGCACAAAATTGTTCTGATGATTCAAGATGCTGTAACATCCTGACATGGATGAAATTTAACCTGGTAAGTTCCACTTGGGTCAGGAAATGGTCCAGCTTTTAATCTAGTGTGGGAAAAAAAAAAAACCTCCAAACAAACAGAAAATGAGTGACTTGAAGTACATCATATGAAATATTAAAGAAATGCAAAGCCAAGTTAGCAAATGTTTTCCCTTCAGTGGCTGAGTGCTGTGTCTGTAGCAGGGACACTTTCCTTGAGGAATCTACTGAGACCATCCCACGGTACCACTGCTGAGGCTGGGGTCCCACCTCAGCGCTGGGAATCACCCCCTCCCTCCCCCCTTCCCACCAACACTGCCTATGGGCCGCTGGAAATAGGCTCTGTAACACCCAGGTACCCTGAGCTGACTGTCAGCACCTCCCGTGCCATCTGCCACGTTCATTATGCCCAGGGAAGGAGCCCACCATACCCCACAGGCAAAGCTGTCCCACAGAGCAGTTGGAAATGTTCAGAAATAGACCCAGCTGCAGGGAAAACTAGAAGAAGAAGTGGGCTTCTGTGATGTCTACCTATCCCAAAGGGGATAATCAGGTTTTTAAAGCATATCGGTGCAAGAACTCTGCCAGACATAGGTATGAGAAGAGTGAGTTGGCACATTTTATGGGTCCAGAAAAAATAGGGTCAGTCAACCTTTTTGGCTCCTTCAGTTTATCTTTCTACTGTACTGGTGGTGTTTTGTTTCTTCCCATGCTTATTTCAGTATTAGCTGATTGAAATGAATTTGAAAAGGGCTGCAGACATCTGGTATCGTTGGTGTTGGCCTTTGGCACCAACAGACAGCGTGTTTGACATGCAGATAGACTTCACGGGCTCTAATCTGAATCGTTTCCTGTATTATGATTCTCAGATGGCAGAAGATCTGATGGAGGTCACTTCAGCCTCTGAGCATTGCCTGTTAAACTGGGGACAGGAGGGGGGAGAACATAAACAGTGTTCATCTGTACGTGAAAAGGTCATTTTAGAGAAACAGAGTCAGAGGCTTCATCTGAAGCAAAGAATTGTTCTGTTACTGAGTTTTTAAAAGAAAGAGCCTAAATTGGCACCCCAGCTGACCAAACTGGAGAACCCAGGTGGTCACTTTACCTGCACTCAGTCCCCAGGGAGAGGTGCGGCCCTGAGCTGCGGTCGCTGCCACACCCTCTGGCACAGGGCTGGTGCTTCCCACGCCACGGCAGGCCTTCCAGCCCGGGATCCCTGGGGTGCTGTGAGCAGGGAAAATGAGGCAGGGGGATGTGACAGTGTGTTATGCCCATCCACTCCTAAGTGTGTGCCTGAGAGCAGCCTGTTGGGGAGCTTTGAATGAAGGTTTTGATCGTGTGTAGCTCCAAAGGGCCTTGTAATTGATTGCGAGCAAGGCTGCGAGAGCATCCCAAATCCAATTCCAGTTACTGCACTGTGCCCATCTAAATCCCCCCGACATGTTATTTGGATATTGTGCTGCCTTATAGATTCTCCATAAACTGCCAGGCAGGGCTGCTGTGTGCAGCTAAATTATTGCTGTGCTGTAACATAGAAACTGCCCAGAAACTGCCTGTGCACAGCAATATACAATTTTATACAGAGTTTGTTTTTTAACGAGAGAGGTTGTCTATGCTTTTATGATCGTATATGGGTTCCAGGTCTGGGCATCTTCATTAATTTTACTCTGTCTTCTACTGAACATACCATATATTGCATTTATTGGTTGTCCATTGTGATTGATTGTGACTGTGACTTGGAGAGATGTAGATATTTTTTTATTTTAATTCTGTGCAAGTCTTCATCCAAGAGCAGATTAGTTCTGAAGAACAGGTGTGCTGGAAGTGAAGCACTTGAATTTTAGGAAATTGGGAAGCGGTGCTTTATTGTCAGAGCTCTTCCGTGTCTCTTCTCATCACCACCTTGGCAGTGTGCTTCTACTTGGAGGCTCATCAGCATCACAACAAATTTGTATCCTCATGTCTTGCTCCAGACCAGTTTCTTTCCAGTTACTGATATTGATCTGATAAGTGCTGAGATGAAATTCAGAGTGCTATTACAATATGTAGTCGCTGGCCGCTTTTAAATCTTTTGTCCTGCCACGGATGAGGGAGATTTCACTGAAGTAAATATCATGTAATCATATTTCTAGTTATAGATGACATATTATACGTTACGTTGTTATCATTTGCTGTGGCTAATCAACAAAACCTGCCATATAGTCTTTAATTTAGGCCAGGAAAGAAAAGACCTTATCTGGCAAGAAGAAAACAATCAAATTCCTTAGGATATCCTCAAGAAAGCAAGAGACCAAATGAAGAAGCTGAACAGCTTTAATAAAATTCAGTATTATTCCTTTGGATTATTCAGGACTTTGCAAATGACTATCCAGGCTTAATGGCATTCACTGACATTCTGACAACAGGGGATGCTCCGCAGACAGAAAGGGGAATTAGAAGTATGTGAGGTTAACTGAAATGATGCTGCTGGTAATAAGTCAGCAGAACTAGACTGTCACTCATCCTCTCCTTCTGCTTCTGGATCCTGATTATCCTGTCAGTTGTTCATATGCTTCTTCCATCAGCTTCAGTAAGAGGAAGTTGTGAAAAAGATGGACAAGATGGACACACAATCAAATAAAATATACTAAATACTGTAAATATAGGGTGTGACATGTCCCAGATTATGTATATATTATAACATATCATTTTCCTGCCAAATGATATGAGATGATACAGGCTAATGCAATGTGAAATGACACAGCCTAACCACCAGTGCCATTTGATACAGAAAGAGTCATTTAAAGAGCAATGTGGTGAATCCACCGTGCATGAGGATTTTTAACAGGGTATCCAGCCTGCTTGTGCTCAGCTGGGAAGCTGCCGGACTCTCCTACTTTGGATTTTGTGGGGCTCTCTTCACAACTGCTAGCCTGTCTTGGTCTGGCTTATGGCTGCAAGCTGGTGCTTCATCTCACTGGTCTTTGACAGGGTGACATGTTTCAACTGAGTGCTGGAAGCCGCTTGTGATCCATTACCATAATTAAGGTTGGATATACAGACTTTTTCCTGTGCAATTTTTTTTCTTTCCTTGTTTTTTCAAGCTCTTGAAAAAAATGAGACAGTAGCTAATGTTTGCTGGGAGGTCATTCCCACTTCTTTCCTCCAGAAAGTTGACTATACATCTTCCTTCTCTACATCCCTTACATGTTTTCTTTCCATCCCATAACTGCAAGCAACCATGTTTTCCATAGCATAGCAGTGGAAACAGAGGAGAAGAGAGCTGGAACAGCTTTGCTTGCAGAGGTAGAGCCCATCTCATGAAGCACTGCTAGAAACACGTAGGACCACACACACACACAAAAAGTAGAAGTGTCCACAGGAATCTGAACGGTTTAACAGCAGCAAAAAGCACCCATATTGTCATGTACTACTTACCTGACTTCACTGCCAGGCTGTTTTTCTTGGTCTCGTACTTGGGGAGAACTACATGCACTGCACATGTTCTGTCACGTCATGTCTCTCTCGAGCAGCCATGGTAACTAAAAGGAAAAAGACCATAGTGACATGTCCCAAAACAAATTTAACCAAGTTCTCTAAAGCCAAGTGAAAGTGGGATTCAAACTGTGTTTTTCTTCTGTGTATTTCAGGCCAACAGGGAGAACAAGGTTCCCCATCACATATGGGGGGGTGAAGCGTTCAGGCAGCTTGGCAGAAACTCAAGAGAACAGAAGAATTAAGTGTATTTTTTTTTGGTAAATTTTGAGATCCCTGTACAAAGTTTTGGATTTAAGGTGAGTCAGTGGGGCTAATAAAGAAGTCTTAACAGAGTTTTGAGCTCTGGTATTTTCCTAAGTGCTAACAGCCAGACAGCTTGGAAGAGGACTGTAAGTGGTACATGCTGACTGTGGGATGTAAAAGAGTCCTACAGCTCTGCTGCTGTATCCTTCAAAACATGAAAGATTACATCTAGGAAAGTTAAAATTGTCAGCACACATTTGCAACACGAATAGGAGCAAGCAAATTGCCATTCTGGCTCTGACTAACTACCTGAACATACATTGTTTCCTGGTAGTTTTCAGTCAGCTGCTGTGAAGTTTTCATGCAGTTGCTGTTAGTTACGAGAGTGCTGTACACACTGATAGTGACCGAGGGCAGAACAATAATGTTTAAGGAATCATACAGTGAAAGTTGACAGTAACCCAAGCCTTGAAAATTTGTGTAGGGGGGCTGGAGACACTGGGCACTGCTCTGTACTCCCCATCCCACCTCTCTGCCTCCTGTGCTTAGGCCTGACACGGTGCAGGATCCCAGACAAAGCCTTGCTTTTCCAGAACCTCTCAGAAAGTGTTGTGCAGAGCTAAATAAATGTCAGTGCTGGTTTATATAAATTAACTGTATGTAGAAGAAAGGAACACTATCCCTGCTGTCAGGCACCAGCCAGGGAACATGCTGTAGCTGGGACACATCTGGGTGTCTCTAGCTGAAGCCTGACTACCTTCAGGCCTGAAGCAGAGCCAGTGGGAGCTGCAAGACTGAGCTGGCTCTGAGAGCGCTCCCGGGGTGTCCTTGCATTGCTGGGGTGGGCAGAGAGCTGCCAGCAGTGCTGACCTGAGCCTGGAAACTGAAGATACGTAGCTGTGTGTAGTTGTATATCAAGGGAAAAGAAAAATGGGGACTACCATTACAGGCAATGCTTTGCCTTTCCTCCTTCAAATGCCTTTGGCTTTATCTCTCTGTAGGAAATGGGAGGCAATGAAGTCTTGGTATTTTCGTCACAGGCCAGGCTTGCTAGGATTTTAATTTCCAGTGATGGCCAGGGCAGTGCTTCTGCCTGCTGCAGCGTGAGAGCAGCCCTGCAGCTCCCCAGTGCATTGGGGTGGCAGAGACATGGTGCAGGTCTTTGGCCAGCAGTGGAGGGGGGCTGAGTGGCCATTGGGCTGGGCCTGCAATCTCCCTTAGTTTGGGTGCCAAGAAGATGCAATACCAGGCAGTAGTTTGAGTCTGACTTGTGCCATGGGCTTTCTGCCTGTGGTTGCTGTTTCTAAGATGCTCAATAAAGCCTTTTTTCATACTGCTGACTGACAGAGCTACTGCCCTTCCATTTTTCAACAAGTCTGTGTCCTATACTTCCCAAATTATTACCGAGGTGTGCCTAAATCTGTGGCTTGTGTTGGAGGGAGGTGTTTAAGTATGTCTTTAATAGATTTACTGTCATTTACTTACACAGTCCATTGTTGCTGTAGACATCAACAGCACTGCTGTGTGTACACAGCATTGTGTAAAAAAGGCACGGCTGTCTCCAAGTCTCCACAAATGCTGCACTGGCCAATCCCTGCTGGAGGGTAGTTTTGGGTGGAGCAAGGGAAGGGGAGCAAGTCTTTTTGAACTCATTTCTTAAGCAGTGACTTCCACTTAAGTTTGAGAACAGGGGTAAAGTCTCCCTACATTACCAATCCTGCTCTGAGCAGGAAAAACTTACGGGCTGCTCATGACTTTAAAAATAAGTGTCTCCTTGGCTAATGGTGCACTTCAGCAGGATAGAGCCTGAAAATGGAGCTGTTTTCAGGTTTCCTTCATACCTGATTCTTCCTTTAAGTTTTGTTCCTAAAGTCTTGCTTCATTAACATGCAGTTAATCATTTGGCAATTAATTTAGCAGACATCTGTTGTTTTGCATATTTTTTAATGTAATAACAGCTGCAGCCATTGGATGAGACCATTTGCCAATGAGTCTGAGATAATATGATGGTGTCAGAAAAACAAACAGAGACTGCACTTTCATGCTTGAGAGGAACCTTTCAAGTGCATCCAAGAATTCCACAGGGCAAACGCCAACTCTCTGCATCTGTGTCTCCAAGCTATACTCCGACTTTCTTCCATTTCTTTTTGCCTCTGGGGATCCAGTAGCCACAGTGTGTCTGAATTGATCGCTTACCACCAGCATCATCTGTGTTTTGGATATCTTTGATATCTTCAGCTCATCCCTCCCAGCAATATCTGAGGCAAGACTCTAATTAAGGACTGTTGTCTCTTCTCTTGGAGGTTAGTATTCTTGTACTTCTGTGGCCTCTGCTTTGAGACTCCCTGACTAATGTCAAGGACTGAGCAAATTACTCAGAGCTTCTTGTCAGCGATGCTCCTTTTCAAAAGTGTAATTAGCAGAGAATAACACAGTTTGAAATAAATGTAGCCAAACCAAGAGCCAGCTCCTGTGAAGGGCTTAGCTTGTTAGCAGTAAGGCTCTTAGGACTATATCTCTTTTTGAATGGTGCAAGCTTAAGACTGGTTGGAGAACTCCATAATTGATGAGTCCCAAAACTGCTTTTACACACACCTGCAGACAAGCTAAAAATATAGAACATCTGGTATGTGTGTATGCATGTATAAAAGGAGCTTTTTTTTATTTTTTCCTTTGCACCTAGTGCTGCTATGTGGGCTAAACCAACATAATGTTGCTAGTGTACTTTAGAACTAAGTCAGTCCAAAAGTGTGATTAATTCTTTGATCATGGAGACTTACAAGACATTCAGTAGGACTCTGGAATTCCCATGTCTGGAACAGGGACTACGTATGTATTTTTATTCTTACCTTGTGATGTGGCAGGAATTCTTGTTTGAATCCCTTCAAGTGTTCACAAACCTCAGTGGAGCTGGTAAGAAAAGTTTAAAACAGATAAAAGAAAGTTCTTCTTTATGCAGTGGGTGGTGAACTTCTGGATCTTGTGGCCATAGGTGTTTGTAGAGGTAGGCAGTATGGGTAGGTACAAAAAGGGATTAGACATTCATGGACCAAGAGTCTAGAAATGGATACTAAGAGGACTGAGCAATACACTCTGTGTATTGCTATGTACCCATCCTCCTTGGTACAACAGCTTTGTGGGAGTAAAAAGTAAATGGAGAGCAGAGAGAGACCATGTTGACAGGGTCTCTCTAAATAGTTTCTCCTGCTGCCACTGAGTCAGGATGCTGGGCCCGAGGATCCATCAGTCTCACCTGGGAAGCAGTTCCTAAATCCTCCTGTTCATATAGCTTGTACTTGAGCAGTGCAAATTGTCAGGTTCAGCCTTGGCTCTAGAGGCCCATTCCTTGTCAAATCTGCAATCAGAAGGGGCCTCTCTCTGATTGCCCTCCTGCTAGCACAGGGAGCACAGGCTGTTTGAGAACACAGCCGGGGTGTGTTGGCGAGTCTCCCTGGGGAAAATGGTTACCTTGACTTTTCCAAAGCTATACTTCATCATGCAAATAGCAAGGATCATTTCTCACCAAGCCTCTTATTTTCAGAGGTAATATATCTCTAGCCATTTCCATTAGTTCATTGTCCTTCCCCAGCACTGTCCTTTGGCTCAGTTGCTTGGCTTCAGAGCGAGGCAAGATGGATCTGAGTGGCATTTGGCTAACATGCTCTGAAACACTCAGTTCATCTGAAAGTCTCTGCAAGTACCAGCTATTTCTACAGCCACTTCAGTTGGAATTAAGAGGACAAATCAAGGGCAGTAAAAGCCTAAGCAAAAGGCTCTTTTTCCCTTATGTAGAGACAATACATGGAATTTATGAGACCCACATCTTGGATTTCATTTCCCCTCTTGTATCCCTTCCATGCTGCAAAATACTGCTTGCTTTGAATGAGAATTATCTCTTTGCATTCCCATTGCTTCATACTGTGCATTCCGTGATGTTCATTTCTGCTTTCACAGAGCTTATGCAGTCAGAAATCTCTGTTTAGGCTCAGATTATCAGCTGACTGGCACGTGCTGCTCAGGCTGCAGTGGAGCTATATTGACATTCTTTGGCTGTAGAGAGTTGGGGCAGTATCTCTGGGAACACCATGTAAAGTACTTCATATTTCTTTTGCTGGTTCAATGCTTGGAAGAAATCCAGCCGAAAAACAATGTGAATTAAAAATGGAAACTTCTTCTCCAGCCCTCTCTGCATGCTGGCTTAGTGATCACATGAATTAACTGGGCATGCCTTTTGCTTAGTACAGGGCAAACATCTCCTCACATGCACCTCCGTGTTAAAATGTGAAAAACCAGTGTTGATCCTGCCTTCTTATGCCCCTGTCGCCAGAGCTGCATGTACTTGATCAGAGAGAGCACCTTTTAGGTGACTGTACCCCAATAAAACTCTCACAGGCTGTCCTTCTTTTCCCTTAGCTTGCTCTGTTGCATTGATTTCATCATTTGTAAAGTGCAGACCGAAGGCATCTCAGCACATCTAACACACAATGCAGACTATTAAGAAGTGTGAAAGAAAAACCAGCCAGTTCATACACAAACTCAGCGTAATAAAGCTGAGAACCTGGCACACAAGCAAACCCAGTAACTCTCAGAGAAACCACTTGTGTAGTAAAAGGGCGCTTCAGATATTTAGAAAATACCGTTCCTAAAGCCTATTTAGGCACAAAGCATTCTTGTCACACTTTGCAACAGCTGTGATTAAAAACTATTTGAGGGTAAATGTGTTTTCTGGTATTTATCAGTGGGTCATTAACCTTAACAATATCAACATTTCAATTGTCAGCAAGATTAAAAAAGCCCATTATAGCAAAATGAGCACATTGTATGTAGAGATATTGGAGTGCTGATGAATTACTAGCTCTGCTCAGATACAGACTTCAATAAAGGTACAGCCTTCAGTGTAGTGAGAAATAGAGGATGAATTAATTGTTGTGTGATATATAATGCTGAAGAGTTAGCAGCAAACCAAATGAGATGGCTTAGCACGTGGAAGGACGTACAAGTTTTATCCACAAAACAAAGAATATTCATAAGCTTTTAGTTTTTGTAGGTGATGGCAGTAATGGTGGTGCAGACCTGAGTAATGAAGTCTGGGGATTCAGGCCCTTGTTTACATACAGATGGGAGAAGGAGTACAGGCAGGGAACAGGCTGATTCCACACACAGGACCGAGCAGAGGGACACACAAACAGGACAGTGGGCATCAGAGAGGAGAGGACCTGACAAGCAACACTGTACTGCATCTACCTGGTCCCTTGTTCAGGGATTCCGGAGGAGGATAACCCAAAGGACCATCTGAGCCTCTAAATTTTGGCGTTGGAAATGAGTGCGCGACATGCAGAATTTAGGGCCCATATGACAGGAATTGCTAATTGCTATCTGGCAATGCAATGCAGGTATAACCCACTGAAACCTGCTGTATAGAGAGCCCTGGGCACAAAAGTTCTCTGAGAGGAAGTCCTCTCATTTCAAAGCCAATGCCAGTGCTCCTGGGTGAATACAATGGAATGGAGAGCTCAGAGAGGAGCAGGCTGTATAGGGAGAGTGGTGGTTAGGGTAGGAAAGATAAAGGCTGACTGCATGTTTCCTTGGTATACTGAGGTAGAAGGGGGACCTGAACCTTTACAGTGACAAGATCTTTACCATCCTCCCGGTGACAGAGCCATGACGAGCTCGGTTGGAAGGAAAGCCTTAGGAGGGAGCTCATTCCTGCATCACAGGGACACATCTCCACTTGACACTTGCTTCCTGTGCGAGGGACTCTGCAGGATGCAGAAACAGCAAACTCTTGTGCAAGGCAAGGCAAGGAAGGCCAGGAAACAAAGGTCATGCCCCAAACCCAGGCCCCCTGACTGTTTTGCTCTCTAGTACAGTTTTTAAGTTATAAAAGTAAAGACATAACAGAAGCCTTTGAGAAAGGGGGTTTTTTTGTTGCTCTCTTTTCCCTCTGCTGGTTATTTTTCTAAGTGTGTGTGCACACGAGAATGTTCTTAGGGGTTCATTTATTCCTGTCAGATAACTTTCATTACTGTAATAAAATTCCACTGTCTGACAGCTTTTATTTCTGGATTCTGAGTTGTCATGCTTTTCTGAGGTTTCCCTCTGACCTCTAGGATGTGTAAGGTGAGGGAGAGACATGTCTAGCATTTGTGAATGTTTTAGAGATACCGGAATTCAAAAAGCTTGGCAGTTCCTGTCTGGTAGATCTAATTTCAAGCTCTAGTAAGGCCATGGAAAGAAACTGAAGGCCAGCTCATAAGGCAGCACTAGGAGCAGGTTGATTCTCTTTAAACTGAAGCTTCAGTGCTGAGATGACCAGAAAGGTCAGTCACACCTGACAATTACAGATTCTCCAAAAACAGGTGGAGGTCTGACATCCAGAAGCCTCCTCATCCTTTTTATATTTTCCTTCGATCTGCTGCCAACATAGGCACCCAGTCCCTTCTGCAACAGCAGAGACAGACTTGTTCCGCTAAGGAAGCTCCAGGGACAGAGACAGGTTGGTACAAAGTTCTGTTCTTGTACAGGGAGGGCTGAAAAACTTTTTTTGGGGTCTTCCAAATGAAAACAAAAGCATATGCCAACCCTCTGCAAGGTGTCCTGCAGATGTGTAGTAGGTCTGATGCTTTTTGAACAGTTCTGTGTAGGATTTGCTCTACCATAATCTGGGTACATGTTCAACACTTTCCTGGCAGTTCTGGTGGGTCCCAGGAGAGGAGTGTGTGTATATGCGAGGACACATGGAACGTGTGTGCGGGCTGTTCGTGCAACCCAGCCAGCTGCAGCTATAGCTCTGATGGAGCTGCTGCAACCACTCCAGCCATGCCTGCAAACCTCAAACAAGTAGCCAGTGCTCAGAGGGAATGCACAAAAGTGTCCCTACATGCAGTGATGCCTGCTCCTCCTTTCCTGCTCTCCTTCTGTCGCAGGCCCCTGTTGGAAAGTGGGACTGATCTCTCCTTTTCCAGTAGCAGAGGTTTCCATGTGAGACTGCTCAGGTATCTTGCACAGCACCCACTGCAAAGTCATAAACACGTGCCTTGTACTGGGCTATAAGAATGAAACCCGACCTGAAAACTGGATTGTTGTGAATAAAGAAGACTTGGCTTCATACTAATGTGGTTTCTGGTGAAATCTTATGCATAAAATTTAATTTGAAATATTTTGAAATTCATAGGTGTCTTTTGGTTGCTAACAGACAGAAGGGAAAGAAACAATTAGAAATAAAAGCAGGGGGTTGATGAAGATTATATCTAGTGAAAATTACCACATTCATATGAGATCCATTATTGCCTAACATGTTTTCTGTAAATAAGAGGAACATTGGTGGCATTTGAAAGCAGATATGATGCCAGAGTGGACTTGGTGTGGATGCTGCTCAAGATGAAGGAAAGATAGAGCAGAAAGGATAGGCACTAGAAATATGACCTAAATGCCACTGAATAAGAATCTGCTTGGGAATAAACCAACCTGGGGGACATCTGGGAGGAAAAATAACTCCAGACCCAGAGATTCAGTGGCATGGAGGGAAATAGATGTGCAGTCCAAAAATGATAGTGGGCAGCAAGTAAACTTGTAGTGCAGTGCAAAGTGGCATGCAGGTCAGGGAACAGTCAGCTCTGGAAGCACGGATGCCATGTCATCAGAGACCACAGCCTTTCTCCAGGTGTGCCCAGGAGGGGGAACAGCAGCTATAGTAATGGTAATAGAGAAAGTGTAGGCAACTCAGAATAATGCCAAAGACAGGAACAATTAATAGGATAGAAATCTATAGTTAAAAAATAAAAACTGAAAAATGCTATATGGCTTTCACACTAATTTTCAGCTGCAAAGAGAACTGTTTAGACTCTCCTGCCCTACACCTTTTTAATTGCAAGATAATGTTTGGAGCTTGGACATAGCCATAGACTCTCCAAATAGGCATGGTATCAATGCCAGCACCTGCTATAGATGAAGCACCTGCTATAGATGAAGCCAGAGGAGACAACATTTTAGGTTGAGAGAAATCCATCCTTTCCAAAGATTATAGGGCAAATTCTACTCTCTTCACATCTCTGCACTTCAGCTAAGGTAAATTGAAGTATTAAATGAACCATTCTGATTTATAACAGATAAAACCCTTGATGAAGGCACCATTCACAACAATTAAAAAGATTGAACAATTAACAGTATAGATAATTGAGAGTGTAGTGTCTGATTGATTTATATATAAATGCATCATTATCTGTCAAAACATTTATTGTTAGCAATAGAATATTCATGGCATAGCATTGATAATGTTCTGCAAACTACCTGCTATTCAAACAGTGCCCATTTATCACCTGGCAAGATCTGTTGAATCATATCTCATTAAATAGTTTGAAAATATTTTTCAGTGTCCTCCATGACGGCTGAATATGTATTGTCAAATACTCCACTATCTTTGCTCTTTGCACAACTTGACTTACTGAAATTAGATTGCTTGAACTTAATGACTGCTGATCTACCAATGGAAATGACTGAGGGGATCTGATACATGCAAATGTGAACACTGAACAGATTTCTGGAAACAAAACCTATTTTAAGGAATACATTTAACAAGTATCTTGGGAAAAGTCATCTTCTCATATTTCTCTTGCTATTTTTGGTTGACTTGAAACAGAGAGGAAGAAATACAAGAAGAAAAGATAATCTTGAGGTGTGAAACCGAGTTCCTCTGTGACTATGTTTTATAAATATTTGATATAACCCTCTGCCTGAATGGAGCTTTGTTTGGGGGAATCAGGCAGCAGATGTTTGGCCTTACCTGATAGCTACTTGGCAACACATTTTACTTCCCTGTTGTGTGTGACACGGTGCTGAGGCCATGTTTTGTATTTATAGTCTTGTGGGGCATCCAGGCCAGATCCAAGAGCTGCAGAAGTGGCAGAAAGACTTGCACTGACATAGTTGGCTCTGTTTCAGCCTTGCTCTTTCTCTGAGCAAGGAAGGGACAAATGCTGTGTTTTGCCATGTGACTATTATATGAAAAATACTGCTTCTCATCTTTATCGTCTTTCAAATAACAGAGCACCATCCCTACTGTAATATCATGTTTCTATATTAAAACTAAAAACTCGGGAGAGGTTTGAACTTATGTCTGCATGTTTTCAAAGCAAACATGGAAATCTGATCATTTACGTAGTTTTTGTAGCAGCTACTAAAATATTTGTATTGCTTTTGCATTCCCAGGTTTGAACTAATATTGTTTTAAGTACTCTGTGTTCATAACAGAGCCGGCCGTTCTTGCAGAGAGCTATGCAGTGCCAAAGAACATTTCTTAATGCTATTTGTTAGTGTCTGCTGGCTAGTTAAGCACCACTGCAGATGTACGATAGCCTGAATTTGCTAGAACTAAACCTCCAGAAATAAATCCCTGCTATAAACAAAACTTGGCCAAAATAGTTGCTCACAATGAGCTATAAGCTAGTAAGGAGAGGATTAAAGAGAGGAGAGATTTCACTATCACAAATGCAGAGTGGAAAAGGTGTTTCAGCAATGCTAAATACCTTGGAGCAGGAGCTGTCATTTGACGACAATGTGACAACAATCTGGCGTGCGCACACACCTGTGTGCCATGCTGTACCCTAGCAAAAGACAAAAACTCCTCAGCACTTCTCTGGCCATTCCTCCTGGAGTCTTCGCCTGCTTATGGTCTTGTGTGGGTTGTAACTTTAAAAGGAAGAGCTGGCAGCAAATGAGCCGGAGTCACTTGCAGGTTTTTTTCCTCAGAAAGCCTTCTGACCTTGAAAAGCCTTAAAGCTGCATTCCTCATGAAAAATAACTTCTACTTAGTGCTGAGCACGTGTATTGTTGCACAGACAAATAGACAAATAACAATGTGAGTACATGCCTTGATCATTTATCCTCCTCAGAGAGCCATAAACCATGAGTAAATGCAACAAAAGCAGAAGATTAATAGTGGCTGCATAATGCTTTGCATTTTTCATAATGATTCTCTACAGATAGAATCAGTAAGTGTCACTAATTGGTAGGCACTTGTTCTGCAGGGGGGCCCAATCCTCCCTCTGGTGGAGTTGGAGGCCCGTGCCTGGTCCTGGTGTGGGGAGAGCAGGAGCAGGCTCCTCGGGAGCTGCACGGGCTGCGCCTTTCCCGGCGCCGTAACTCAGGCAGGGGCTGTGCAATGCGGAGAAAGCCCGGCAGCCTGGCTGTGCAGGGCAGCTCCTGCAAACACACTGGTGGCTGTTCAGGCCTGGGGAGAAAGAGATGGTTGGCCCCAAGCCAGCTGCTGAATTTAACATGTATTCAGCTGAATGATTGGGCTGGCATAATAATATAATCCTGCAGTGTCCCGCTGATCTCCTTCAGATCTTGTTGGCTTGTTGGCTGCCCCTGATCCTTGTTCCCTGTGGCTGCAGGGGTGCTGTGTGGGAAACTGCTGGAAAGATTACCTATCTAGTGTTGTCCAAACACTGTCCAAAGCAGCAAGTCCATGCAGGGGTATCCATCTCAGGAAAAACACTTTCATCAAACTTTTATCAAATTTGCTTTGTTGCTTGCTTGAATTGATTGTTTTTTTAAACTGTTACATAAAGAATGAGAACATATTGTGTCTATTCTAATACTCTAACTCTGAAATTAGAGATCTGCATGTATCCAGTATTATGCCAAGTAGAGGTACCCAGGCTTCCTCCCTGGAACGGTGCTCTGTTTGGGCAGGAAGCTCTGCCAATGCAGCTGCGCTGCTCCCAGTGCCCAGGCAGATTTGGCTCTTTCTGTGTAGTTTGGGTGTAGTGTATGGACTCAGGGAGTGACCATACAATTGGTGCTCCGAGAGGCGAGCTGGTACCACACCCAGCACTGCAGAGTCCTCCCTCAGACCTCCCACGCTGAGATGATGATGGGCCCAAAAGCCATGAGCTCTGGTTTGCGTTGGCCGCTTGACTTCTGAAATTGCCACACACACATTGCAAGGCTGTTCCTGTTGCCAGCTCTCTGAAATGTAAAGCCCAATGATTTGGGCTATGCAGCCAGAATTTCCCCAAGTGAACTCAGAGAAAGTAATCTTACACAGATTTATCTAAAAAGCTGTCTGGTGGTGTGGATCTTCTTACATTTCCCCAAATCCGGAATACCCACATCGTACATGCTCACATTCTCCATAATACCATTTAGTGTCTTCCTGCTCTCATGTAACTCCAGGGATCTGTCCTGCTCCAGTCTGAGAATGCCACTGGAATGGCATCTCCTCTGCAAAAGAGAGGATGTGGGACACATGGAGACACAGAGGGGGAGGGTATATGTGGCTTTCCAAACTCTTTCTGCCTGCATCCCCTTTAAGGAAGTAGACTGTGTCCCTTTGTCTTCTCCCCACTCCTAGTTAAAAGCTGCTCTTGGCTTCCCGTGTCCTATAAAAACCTTGATTGTTTGTTCTCCCAGAAGGCAGGAAAGTAGGAAAAGCAGCTTGTTAAGCAAGGTAGGGCTCAGAGAAGCATAGCTCCACAAATGGCTCTGGCAGAGGACAAGCCCATTAGGGAACAGCTGTCAGTGCTTTAAGTGCCTCTGCTGACCAGGCATGTTTTTACTTGTTGTTTTACCTGTTGCTGTTCCTCTTCATCTCTCCCCCTTTTCTCTTTTGGTTATTTGTACTTTTGTCTCTGTGCAGTGCCTTGAACACAATATGGTTTCAGTCTGGCTTCTTGGCTCTGCTGTAACAGAGGTATTTCTGTTACTAAGAGCAGTCAAATAAAATCCAGCAGTCTTGGGATGTGAACATTTGTGGTCGGCCTCAAAACCAAAACCAAAGTAGCAGCTTTGTTCTTTTCAGGCAGATCATCAATTAGGGCCAAAATCGGTAACGTGTCAGTATGACTTACTGACTCCAGGCTCCTCTTCAAAAAGCGTCCAAGATACATAGACCATTACTTGACATGATATAGATATTTGTACAATTTACCCTACAATTACTGAGAAGCTTCTGAACTCTCTGGGATGTCTAACTTCAGAGCTTCCTCGGTTTACTATTTATTTATGGCAGCAGCAAGCAAACCACTATTCCTTATGTGAGGCAAAGATTCGTAAGAAAAGAACGCAGAATATCATGAAATCCCATCCCTTTCAGGAGAGTCACTGCCTGAATGAGAATGCCTGGAGCCTTCATTACTAAATTGTGCTATCAGGTACTTTTGGGGTAATCAGAGATTACCACCTCCAGAAAAACTGCCTCTGAAAGGAGAACCTGGCTGCCAGACAGGCATCTCTAAAGGGGAAGGAGCTTCTCTGCTGCAAACCAAGGAACATATGCTCTTCCCTCCGTGCAGCACTGTATGGTAGTGAACAGGAGCAGGGCTCTTAGCAGAGCTGTCCTGGCACACCAGACATGCATTTCATGTTCAGTGGCCCGACACGAGTGGAAGAGGAGAGCTTGGATGGGAAACAAATGGAAAGGTATTAACTGAGGCCAGCAATGCACTGTGGATCGGAGCTTGACTATACTGCTTGAAAAAAACTTTCCTGCAAAACCCTGTTCCCTTTTCATTCAATGTCTCATATTCTGTTATTTAGTGGTGCCTTCTGTAATTTGCACCACTACGTGCTGGGACTTGCTGAAAATGAAAGGCGAGCTTGAGAGAGCAGATTTCAACTAGTATGTCATATCCAGGCAAGTTTCCTTGGTAGGAACTTCCCAAAATTTCTGGACCTGACTGTTCCACTCATTTATCTTGGGAACAGTTTACCACTGCCTGTGTACCTGCTGCAGATCCAGGGGACTTAGAACCTTCCTCTCCTTGTTGCTTGTTAAAACTGAACCTCTGTGAGCTGAGAGCTGCATCTTTACAGTTAAAATAATCTTTGGCCAATGGAGTTTCAATACTCTTTCTGAAAACCTCTGCCTACAAACATGGGTCTGTTAGAAGGGAACATCTGAATCCTCCTGTAGGCATAAGCATAGTAGGCTCTTTTTGTAGGTAACATGCTGTGGGGGGGCAGGGAAACAGCCATTATCCCGTGGTGTTAATCTGCTATGTGTCAAAGCTCTGGGGAGTCAAGGTGGCTGCTACTATCATTGATGGGAAAGAATTTCAGACACTGCAGGGTGATAAATCAGAAATGATACCCCATCGGTAAACGAGTCCCCAGAACTATGTGACCCCGAGTATGGATGTGGTAACTCACTGGAAATCAGGAACTGACCTGAAAGCCTCAGGTGGATGGGTTTATTAGGCAATTGGAATCAGCTGGGTAGGATTGGCAGAGGATTTGCCTTCTGAGGGGTTGTTTTCATTGCTGCATGACAGAATGCACCTGGAGCAGAAAGGGCGTTTGTCTGGCAATCGGGAGAATAGGCCACACCTGAAAATTCTGGCTTGAGTTTTTCAGCTGGGATGGCAGTGCTACATAGCAGACCAAGATGAAGGGAAGATTTGAGGCTGTGGTTCCAGCCACACATTCTTAGGAATTCAGGGGTGAGTCTTTTCTGTAATCTGTCCTTGTCTGACTCAAGGAGAAGTGATTTATAAGAGCAGTGTCATGGGGATTTTTGTGGCAAAGTGTGCACTGTACTCTGAAGGTGTTTTGTTGTCTAAAGAGGGCTTTTTTTGAAAGTGTATTTTTAATCTCTAATTAAAACATGGCTGAAAGTAAATCTCTAGAAGCAAAAGTAGGATTAAAACTTAGTTAGATTTTATGAAGTAATTAGAATGGCATTCATAAAGCCTGTGGCCAGATCAGAAATTCAGTTTTATCCAAAGCACATCTGCTGTATCTTTTCTTATTAAAGAGCTTTGACCTTCTACTGCAATCAGCAGAAGGTTTGGCAGGTGATATGATGTGCTCTAATCAAAAAAGTAGGAGAGAGTTGCAATAACCCTGGAGTTCATGGAGTTTTGCTTCCAGAGAGCTTGTTATGATTTTCACTTGTCCCTATAAAAACTTTGCACTGAGAGCAGATTTTGTGTGAGCTCAGAAAGAAAACAACCTAAATGGTCATGTATGCATATCTCTTTCTTCTGTGGCTAACCTGGGCTTATCCTAAACGTAACTATTTTTACCTATTTACCTCTTTTATCTAGATTAGACAGGGAAAAAAAAACCTTTTATACTTGAGGACTTGTTTTATTTTTTTTCCTATCGAAGATACTACATTTTCCCACAAATGAGACTATGCCTTGTGAAGATCCTCCCTAAAATACCACAGTGGCTGTGAACAGTTATTTCATGCTTTCTGCATGTTGGCCAAAGCCAGCATTAGCTTGTTGCTAAATGATGCCAGAGGTTGTCCCTGCACCTTCTGTCTGCAGTGTCATCCCAAAATGCAGTTCTCTGCAGAAGGTGGAAGTTGGTCACCTGGATCTGTGAGAGCAGCAGATAGAATCCCAGGAGCTGGAAAGGCAACAGTTGTATTAGATGGTGGACAGGCTTCTGTGAATTTTCTTTAGAGCCTGTGAAGAAGAGGAGATGATTCTTGTGTTAGGGTTTTAGCATCAAAGCTTGGTGGGGGGTGGGGTTGCTTCCAGCTCCCTCCAACAGAGATCCCATGCTTGTGCTGATTTTCTTCCTGCCTCTGTTCTGACACATGGCCCAGCTGTGGACAAAAGTAGAAATTTGCATCCTCAAGTTAGAAAATTAAATACTTCCAGTAGAGCATAGAGAAATTATGTGGAGACAGGTCTGCAGGAGGGATTCTTGAGCAGAATAGTCACAGGTGAGGTATCCTGTACCCTGGCTCCTTCCCCTCTGGTCCCTCTGTGTGTTGCCAGCACAGTTGCAATTATGAGCATGGGTTCTAATCTTTCCTTTATAGTTCAAACCTTTACTAATGACAACTCTCCACTCCTTGGACATCCCTAAAATTTCTTTTTGGACCATCTTATGGAGACTCTCTGAAAGGAATGAAAAGCTATCCTGACAAATCAGATCTTTGGTAGAATATTGCCAGTGGGAAACCCCAGACTGTAAGCCACATCTGAAGAAAATATGGATGGTTTTCAAAAGAAAATGTGAATTTTATTTTCTTTCTATAAAGATAAGATATTGAACTAAGTAGGACCCTAAATAATGTGGTATTAAGTCATTGCAATCAGGAAAACATACTGATTTTCTGTCTTTTGTATTTTTCATGCAAAGCTTCTTATACGAGAGCTTTGCTTGGCAGCTTAGCTTTCCGTGGAAATGGGGTGTGGTGACAGTACAAAGTTTCCTTGTCTTTTCCAAGTATTTATCTGGCCCAGGGGGTCAAGTGCAGGCCTTAGACAAAAACACATATGCACCCTTGTCAAACCATCGAGGGATGGAGCCCAGCTGTGCGTGTGGGGGTTGCTTCTGCTGCAGAGTCCTCTGCTAAAGGTAAGGGAGAGAGACTACTGCTCCTCAAAGGCTTCAAAGATTAGAAAAACCTTGGTTTTCTTTAAAACAGTTGAATCTGATTTGACTCCCATTACTTTCTCATTCTGGGCTGCAGGAAATGGCACATCTTGCATTCACACTGGAGCAAGGATCTGTGTGGAGACACCTCGAGAAGGGTCTCACATGCAGCTATACTCACCTGAAGCATGAAGATGCTCTCAGTTCGTGTCCTGCAGGTACAGGCTGGCCAAAACACACCTTTCCAGGCCTTTGCCTGAACAGAGGCAGCAGAGGCTCAACCTGCAGTTAAAACTGTTGTTGGTCATGCTGTGGGACTGCTCCATGGTGGCTTTGACTCCAGTTACAACGGTGGGAAATCAGAGGGACTAAGCACGTTCAGTGCGGGGGATGTTTTGGTTTGTTTGCCACCATCTGCTTGATTCCTGTTGTAGCCCAGCCTCGTGTCACCTTTTACTGAGAAATGTCCAAAGCTGTTCTGGCTGCTTTTTGGTAGTTACAGAATTAAGCAGAGTGGGACCTCCTCCACTGCAGGAGTTTGTAGGAGCCAGGGTTGCAGAGATAGCTGTGCTGCACGGAGCCACAGCTGTGCTTGGGCCAGCTTCTCGGTGTCGTTCCAGGTGCTGTCAGATTGTGCCCAGGCAGGAGCAGCCCTGAGCAGTGCCCTGGTGTGTGGTGCTGCCCATTCCCCAAAACTGTGCTCATGGAGAGTGGCTGCCTCTTCAAGGATACTGGTTAGGCAGCAGCAGCAGGGCTTAGCAACTCTGCTACCCTGAGAAATCCCATCTGGCAGTGGGATGAGCAAACACAGGGTTTTACTCCATTGTTAATAGTTCTTGTAAATGAAACAGCCAGCTGGAGAACTTAAAATTCAGGTCCTTGCATTTAAAAGAAAATTCTTTCATTTTATTCCTCTGTAGTCAAGAAAGTCAAAATAGTCCCCGCCCTGCTCTCTGCCTTCTAGGCTCTATGTGAATGGAGAGGGAAGGACAGAAACTGCTTGAAACAGACACTAATGGCACTAAAACGTGACAGAACTGACTCTGTTTGAATCCTGTTTGAAGTCCTTCAGATCTGTCATTGGGATGGCTTTCTACCATCTTCCGTCAGATCTAGCTGCAAGCACTGTTTTCCAACCCTCATCTGTAATTTAGGCACTACCACAAAGGATGTGTGAAAGCAAAATAGGAGGGCTGTCCTTCTTGCAGAAGTGGTTTCACATGTGTCTAATTACCACAAAGCATCAGGGAAAGGGGATAATGTGGCTCCAAGACAAAGAGCATTCCAAGCACATCAGGAGTCTTTGGTGACAGGTGACCACAGGGACATAGATCACTGCTGGATTTGTTTTGCTCTTGTAGCAATGCTTTTCTTTGCTGCCCTGAACACACGGGGTTTTTTTCTGTTTTACTCTTTTTTTCCCTTTTTTTAAAATTAGAGAATTGTCCCAGGTGTAGAGTGCTGTTATTAACCCCTTAGATGCCAAATTCACCAGGATTGTGCTTGTTTCTTTGCTAAAGCATTATCTTATGAGTTGCTTTATTTCCACCAATACATATGTGTGTCTTTGGAAGAGAACACAGTGGCTTATTATGATTATTTATTTATTTTAAAATTAAGATGTTTTCAGAGATGTAAACTGGCTTGTCATCTTTCTCTGGCTTCACCATAAAAATTAGGGGTATAATATTTATATGGTAAAATGGCAGGGATTAAACATCACTCTTTTGAGATTAGCATATTCTTCCAACAGCAGGACTTTCCCAGAAATTATTTTCATTCTGTGTATTGGGGCAGGTGCATAGGTGTGAAACAAATAAATATGGAAGAAAGTTTCTATATAGAGAGAGAATACATTCTGAGATGGTTATCTCGGACAAAGTGAATTTCTGTACAGTCTCTGCAACTGCTGAATAAACCCAGCTGCAGAACCTCGTAGAAGTTGTTAATCTCTCATTCTGTTTATGCTTTAATCGAAAACTTTCATTGCATATTCAGCAGTAATATCTTATATAGCAGTGATACTGAATGTACAGCACTGTATGTTAAATCATTCATACAGGTTTAGAGATAGTTACCTTTAAAGGACAGTCTGGGTTTATTAAGGCTTTGTTTAGCATCTGGAAGCAGCTCAGGGTGAAGGGAGTTTGTTTTGCCAGCAGCAGTGTCATTAACATACAATCTGTTGGAAAATGTTTTGCTGTTCAAAAATAAATTCCAGCATATAGTTGTGGTGAAGTGGACCTGCATCATTTGTATGCATTCAAAGCTGTTCTCTTGATTATTGATTAAGGCACTGTTCTGTGAAAGTCAAGTATTCAACAGAACAGTCGTGCTTGCAGGCTTTCTTTCATTGGAGAAATACTATGGAATTTTTTCTCAACGTTCTAAAGGCGAAACTGAGGCAGCATGTGTTGACAGGGTTTTCATGGGTGGTCAGTGGGATCTACAGAATCAGATGAGATAGCTGATTGCATAAAAGCCAGAGAGAAACAGAAAGCTATTTGAAGGCCTTTTCTAAAGATGTTAAAAATCAGCCCTTGCAGTTTTAGTGAACATGTCTGAGCTGGCCTGCAGAAAATGCATTTCCAGCTCAGACTGAAAATACCACCATGGATCCAGACACAGGCTGAGGTTCAGCCCAGCCAGTGCCTGAATAGGTAATGCAAAACCATAAAGCTCTGCTGGCAGTGCAGAGGAGCACGATTGAGGCACATTTTGTGCTGTAAGTGCCTTCTGTGGATGCCCTTGCTGTGGGCAGAGATGCAGGCCTGCCGCTGGCCCCCGTCTGCTCCTGCAGCACCGAGTGTTCCACACCCACTGCACAGAGAGGCTCCCGCAGGCTGCTGCAAACCCTCATCCCTCCTGAGAGTGAGCAGCCTGGTTTTACTATTGCCCTGTCCTCCAAGTGATCCAAACTCTTGGAAAAAATGGGGTGGATTTGGGGGTTTTTTTCATTCACTCTCTTTTGCTTTCTCTGTACTACTGAAAAGACGAGAATATTATAAAAGCAAACGTTTCTCATTTTGGGGGTGTCAAAATTGCTTTAAAAAGTAGCTGCAAAGACCATTTCACATTTTTGCCTTACAAGTTAATCTTCTGTCTCTTTTTGCTTTTTTAAGCTGTGAAATATGCATCATTGTGTGGACCAAGATAAAATGTATTAGTTCTTATTTTGCCAAAGCTGCTTCTTTTTTTAAAACGAGTGTGAGTTTTGTTTCTAATTAATTGGTAACTAACCACTCTGCTGAGGCTTCAAATGCTCAGCCAGACCCTCCCTCAAATCTCATCTTTCAGCAGTCTGATCTGTTCATGTGAACAAGCTTGCTGGAGCTGTGCAGTAGTCAGCCAGCAGGAAAGTCTCTTCCATCTCATATCCACGTGTGAATAGGGAAGCAGTGGCTGGAGAGGACTGAGGAGGTTCAGCGTGGTCTGCTGTGTCTCAGGAACACCGTTTTCCGTGGAAGGAAGTTTTTCTGCTGCTTGTCTTGCCAGGAAAGTGCATCCATTTAGTGAATCATGCCAAATGCTCAATGCCTTGCATTAATAGCAAACAAACGGAGCAGTATCAGCAGGCCCTGGGAAATGGGAGGTGACAGCCAGCCAGGCTGGGTGGTGGTACACGAGGAAGAGAAGGCTCTTGTGTAACCTGAGCACGTGAGCCCGGCGTTAACTCCACTGTGCAGTGAATTTCCTGGTCACTGCCCTGAGCTCCCCACATGTTGTTCATCCTTCCCCTGGCCTGTGGATGGGATTGTCTCGTAATCAGTGACAGACGTGGGCATGGTTTTCTGTCTCTTGATCTAGGGGGGGAACCACAATGGAAGGAGAGGGGTGTGCATCATTTCTGGAGTTAGACAGACGATGGTTAAGCTGGATGGCTAAAATAAGATCCAGCCCAGGCATACTGTTGACAGCACTCGGGAAAATTCCCAGGGACAGATTCCAGCTAACCCTGGTGCAGCCTACCCGCCATAACTGCAAATCTAGCTGTTAGCAGCTCGAGATGTGTGCAGAGCGCTGAGCTCTCCTGTCTCCTTTATTTTTCCCCAGATGTTTATTTTAAATAGCCCTTTCCTCTTATACGTGTCTGGTTCCACATGTTCCCGTGTTAAAGTCAACCTAAGGTTCCAAATGAATCCCTGATGCAACTGTGAGAGCTTCACTGAACTTAGTGACAACTGTGGTGAGCTACAGAGGATGGTGACTTCACTGGAAACTACAGCAGGAGGAGGAAGCTTGGGTGGAAAAAGGAGGTCTGGTTTTGAATTCTTCTCATGTAGGCTTAGGGTTGGGTATCCAGAGATTCCAAGAACACTTAATCCACATTAATTTCTAATGTGAATTATTTCAAATGAAGAAGTCTAAACTTTGGAAATGAAGTTTCATAATATGTTGTGATTTTATTTTTATTGCTTTCATTTTATAAGTGTTTAGGCAGTGTGCTTAATGGACTTTACTGAATGGAGCACTCCTAGCATTGTGTACCACAGGCTCTTAAAGCCTTAGAAAGAAAGCAGGTACATGTTTACACACACATTATACATGACGTCCCTGTTGCTGGGGGCTAAGCATAGAAACATGTGCTTGTTTTGTTTAGGGCATGATTTTTATCCACAGGATTTGTGGAATTCTTTCCAGGTGTTGCTCCTCCCTGAGCTTACCGTTGTTGAATTGCAAATATTGGCAATCGATGACAGAGCCTTTAATTTCTTTTCAAGGTCAATCTGTGCTCTTTCTTCTGGGAAATCCCTGAAAAGAGTTTTAGGGCTATAATCTCCAAAGATGAAAATCCATTGGTTTTGATGGAGTTGTGTCAGCAGGGAACTTGCCTGTTGGATTTGGCAGAGCAATGGAGACAGCCCGATGGCAGTAGCTTCTGTTTTGTCCCTGCAGAGGGGAATGAGGACATGGATAATCCTCTTCAAAAAGGACTGGGACTCTCTCTGGATTCCCCACACAGAATTTCAGAATGAGTTTCATGCTGCATCTGTATTTCTCTGTAGCAAAAAAAAAAAAAAAAAGTAGCGTAAGTCTGGATAACTGAAGTCGCTTAAAAAAGTGTATTCACGGAGAATCACTGGTTGGGACTCAGGAACAGAACACAAGTTGGAAATCAGGTTTCAGCAGTAGGTTGCTATAACATGCAGTCTGGGGCAGAATGCTTCTCCCACGAGGAGAAGCCTGGCTTTCTGTTTGAGGAGCCCAGCAGCAAACACCATCTTGGGTCTTGTGTGCTTTGTGTCGAACCATGGTTCAGCCCTAGGCTCTGACTGGAGATGTGTTTCCAGGTGGGCTCTTGGACACCAGGCACTGTGTCCGGGCCTGCCAGGGCAGCAGCCTCGGGGACAGGGGCCCACGGTGCCTCCCAGCTGACCCTGCTCCCTGCTGCTGCATCAGGGCTGCTCCGCTTCCCACTTAGGTTGTGGAGGATGGCTCGGGTGTGTTTACTGCAGCACTGACACAGCCTCACCCTCCTGCTCCTTATCAAAGCAGGCTTTGCACGCTGGGATTGATCACAGAGCCGTTCTCTCAGTCCCTGCTGCAGAAACTCTGTAGATCAGAAGCCGTACTTTAAGTATCTGTTATTCTGCTTTAATACTGGCAGGTTTCTAGGGCCTTCTGCATACCCATGCCTTCCTCTTGGGTGGAATACAGTGCATTTTGTTGTATATCTTTATGAAGTACTCCAACTTAATCCTATACAATTTTTATGAAATAAAACTAGACCACAGTCCAGTTTAATGTATCTGCATACATACGTGTCAGTTCCTACCTGTAGGAACCCAAATACATGTTTTGCATATAGTTTACATGTAGACATATGTACATAAAATCACACATGCACCTTGTATGGAGAGTTTGTGGATATCCATAATGTGCATGTGTTTGCCTGTATAAAATACTTGAAAAAATAAATTAGAATATATTTTTCTGTATATTTATTCTGTAATACTGGTAAGTTCTAAGAAGGATAAACCCTGTCAAAATTACCTCACGAGGTGTCTGGAAAAGATGTCTTTTAAACATCTTCAATGTCCCACAATATTTGCAGAAAAGCCAAAGGGAGTGGTGACCTCACACGAGTGATCCAGGGAATTGGAGATACCAGGTGTAATGTCCATATGCTGTAAGTTAATAATACAATCACACACGCTTTCCATGCATATATGTGTGCACTCCTCCAAACTTCATTCTGCAGACTCAGGCATGGCTGCATGAAGCCTCTCCAGCTTCACTTTTAGTTTTCTTCTGAATACTGAGAGGGTCTCAATGAACTTTGTCTATGTTAATTGAAATAAATTATATTTTTCCTCAGGCCCTAGATGGTTACAGACAGCAAACTGATAACCCTTCTTGCAGGAGAGACAGGGCAAAAGAGCAAACAGTGCTTGCCTCATGTTCATGTGAACTAACTGCTGCTGTACGATCCCACGAAAGCTCTCAAGCCAGTAGCCCCAACCCCTATTAATCTTTCATGCAACCAGCAACAGAAGGGTGCAGCAAAACAGCAACTGCAACATAAGGGCATGGCCAGTGGCTTTATGTGACTGAAAGGAGGTTGGTTCAGTAATGTTTCTGCTGCCTAGAAATTATTTGTGCCAAATATATTTTCATTAATATATATTTTTTTTTAAAATCCAGAAAAAAGTAAGACTGGGGGCCTTTCAAAAAGCTGCCTTCACTTTTCTTTTTTATCACAACTGAAGAATATTGACTTGCTCCAGTTAGAGGCTGGGAGTTGTGTACGCTTATTGCTGCATTTTCTGATAAGCTAAATCTGCTAATGGTAGGTAACACTGGGAGAAAATTAAACACTGTGTCTGTGAGAAGTATAAACTGTAGCCACTGACTATATTAGCAAACACTGAATGATAATAGACTCCCCTGCTAAAGCATCAATTAAGCTTTCTGTAAGGAGTGCTTATTGTAAATCAGGACCACAATTTTGTAATGGAAAAGTACATGAGGGTGTTTTTTTAATTAATAGAATAATGTAGTTATGCCTTAAATGAAAAAACATATTTGCATATGTTTACTTTTACAGGAGAAAATAAGTGCAAAGTAAGTTTGAACAAGTGTGTTCAAGAGGAAAGGAGGCTTTTGTATGAACAGTCAAACAAAATTCCTCTAAAAATTCTTATTTGTTGAGTTACTGAATGACTGTTAGAGAGCAGAGTCTGGAAAGCACTTAGATGAAACCTTCCCATAAGGAGGAAGGAGGAGAAAACAGATGCCCATTTGACTAGAAGCGTGAAAAGTGTGTACAGGGGGTCAGAGACTGTCAGGACAGAGAAGAAGATGAGATGCATGGTCTACCAAGACACCACCTGTCTGAAGCAGCAGAACAGATTGTAAAGCACTGGTGGGGGGGAGAAAGACATGCTAATGCTTAGTACTTTAAACAAAGAGTACGGTGTAAGGAGCCAAAAGAACAGGGAAGTCAAGCGACTGGGGAGAGAAGGTGAAGTGTTTGACAGCTACTTTGTTCAGCTTAACAGAGACAGAGTGAAATGAGAGCTTTACATGGGAGCAGTGCTGCTGAGCTCAGAGGGCTTGTCCCAGCTCAGCAGTGCCCATCCTGCACAGGTCCATCAGCAGCTGCGGGACTTTCATGAACCCAGGGACCCTGGTTCTGCCATGAGCCGGGCTTTGGTTCCGACATGAAAGCTGTAAGTGTTTGGAAGGCCCCAGTCTCTCTCAACAGGAATGGTGACTCTCTCAAGCTGGTGTGTGTTCACATTACATTTAGGAGCACAGCTCTGAAGCAGGACATTTACTTTTTAATCCGTGTGCTGAGGAGTACAGAGCAGCTGGTTGGCAGCTGAGCGGGCTTGCCGAGCTTGTGTGGAGACCTGCCTCCAGCGTGAGCTGTGCGAGACGGGAGGAAGGGCAAGCTCCAGCCAAGACTCCACTGCAAAGCATCGATCATCTGCTGCACAAACCACACTGACAGCACTGCCTGGGGACAGGGAGAGGAGTTTAGGGATATTGCTTCTCCTTTTCTGGTTGTTTAAATGCACCCGTGAGTCTCGTAGTTTCTGTTGTACAACGAAGATCTGGGATCACGCATGACTCCACGTTCTTTAAAGATTCTTTTCTCTGAAATTCCTGGTGCTCGCTCTTTAACTCCAGTTTAACTGCTTGCCTGACTGACTGAGGAGCTAGCTGATAGCCAGGATGAACTCTGTGTCTGTTTAAATGCTTGTGGCTTTGGTGTATAATGTAATATGATGCTGTCCTCTGGGACATCGTGGGAAAATGTAAAAAACAATTCCATACACATGTTTACAATATTAGAAAGGCAGCTTGATCAGGTTGGGCAGGCTTGGATTCTTTTTATAGTAGGACAAGTAAAACAAGACTGTTTCTCAAACTCTTTGGATTAAGGATTTCTTTCACATGAGTAAATATTTATGGAACTTATATTTAAAGGTTTCTTCACTGCAGAAGGATAGCTTATTTTATTTTTTAATGAGGCTTCTACAAACTGAGACAGCTTGACCCAACTTTCTCCTCGTTTAACCATGTATACCAGGGTAAACAAAAAAAAAATTCCAAAATCCACTTCAGTTCTGGTAGTCTCAATTGCCTAAAAAGCTTTATATGGATACTTAGGTAGATATTCATTCAATTACACACTGCCTTTTGCTACATAAAGTAAAATTGCATGTTCCCTGTATGCAACAGAAAGTACTTTCCCAAAAGTTGCCCAGACAAGACCAACTTCTATTTTACTCTTCTTAAAGAAAGGATGATACTCAAGTGTTTCTTTTGCCAAGTTTTTAGTGATTTATAGGGGAAAGTGTAACTTCAGACCCCTGTACTCTACAGTGACTGAAGGTTAGCTGTGGTGCCAGAGGGGCACATGGCAGACTGTGTCCCTGCAAAGGCATCAAAGCAGCTCTGGTCCCAGAGCCCTTTGCAGGCCTGTGAGAGTCCCCTCTGCAGGGGGGGACCTCAGGCACAGCCTCACGTTCTCCCTGCATGTCAGGAAGCAGTTTGCAGAGGAGTGTGATCTTGATCCTGTAAGGTGTCCCAAGCTACAAGCATGGGGAACTTGTCCCAGGGAAAGCATGAAGAACAGTGGCATGTGGAGGTAATACAGCCAAGTTTGAGCTGTGTTCTTCCAGAGTGAGCAGAAGTAAGTCACAAGATCCTTGCACACTCACTTCCCTGGTCATAAACAGTGAAATTAGACATTCGTCTGGAGACTAGAAAGAAAAAGCGATCCTCAGTGCCCTGGGCATGGGACCATTCTGGTCCTGAAAAGCTTTAAGAGGTTCCTCTTCATTCAGTCCCAGTTACTTCTGCCTATCTGAACACAAACTTCTGCAGCCTCTTCCCAGGCTTCTTGTTCCTGAAACAAAGCCGTTTCCATTTAGAGCCCTCCAAGCCCCATCCACCATAAGCTTTTCTTTGACCTGCTGGGTGTGGACATTTTCCCCAGAGCACACTGTCCTGCCCACCCTCCCTTTACCAGACATGGCCAACAATTAAGCTAATTAAGCTATATGCAGGATTAAGTCTATAGGGCCAGATTCACAAAAGGACTTTGGTGTTTGAAATGGGAATTAAGCTGATCACTCTCATTATACAGTCTTTGAAACCTTCACAGCCTTGTGCTTGTGCACATTTCCTCTTGGAAAGTTCCTGTGTGCTCAGAGAGGGAACAGAATTCCCTTTATGCTCTTCCCTCAGTGAGAACTGCCCCAGGGTGAGTCCTGGGCTGGGGGTAGGCAGCCCCCACCTCACCCATCCAGTCCTTAGGATCCATGAAAAGCTATCTTCCCCACATCCCTGCAAGAGGCTCTCCTTGCTCCATGTCATAGGAAAGCCTGTTTGAGCCGTCTCGTTTCACACCTTTATGTACGAAGTCGTCAGAGAACAAAAGACATTTCTGTTTGGAAAGGCTCACAGAGCTTTTCTTTTATGTGTGACAGATGCTTTCAGAATCCGTTTGAGGGAATCTGCATAATTGATACACAACACCAGTGACCCAGCCTGAATGACTTAAAGTCTATTTTCATCTCGGGTGGTTCAGAAGCAGCCACTGGAATTTGTAAGGCTCCATTTAGATGTTCAGGTCTTCAGGCTCTCTGGCAATGGGGACCATGTGAATACCTGAGGACAAATACCCTGGGTTTCATTAGCAAGATAAAATCCGCAGGGCGAAACATGGGAAATCAAATGCAATAAGGAAGTGATTGTGAGCTGGTTATGCATAATGTCAGCCACAGCGGGCTGAGGAATAATGAAAGGAGGGAAAAATGATGAGCTCTAAACTGCAACAATTGCCCTGTGAGCCTTGACTGCTGCAAGACATTTCCTTCTCTCTGTCAGTCCCAGAAAGGCTTAGCAAGCTTTTTAATAAAAAGCCAACACGGAATTTTTTTTGACAATGTACACCATTCAAAGTGTTGTTTCTGTCAGCTGCGTGCTGTACTACCAACCCCTCTTTGGATTTTTATCTTCATCAGGTATAAAGGCTCATCCCAAAATGAGGAGAACTCAGGTGGGTTAGTTTCCTCTCATTGGACAGAAACTGCTTGAATTCCCAAGGCTGAGCGCTTGGTGATTCGGGTCAAGACTTTTGAAGAGGCCAAAAGTTTCCCAAGGATGAGATTTAGATAAACACTATTTCATTTTGAAGACATTTTGCAGATCATTACTTTGCTTATTAGTGGTTCCCTCTTTTATTCTCTGATTTTTGTTCTCATTCCCTAAACCCCATGAATTACTTTAGTGACCATGCTTTGGTTTCCAGGGTATGTAGGACTGCAGCCCTCATGGGCTACTGGAGTTCTGCTTGGGATCCATAGCAAGGTCTGCCCTACCAGAGGGTCCCCAATTGCAGAGACTTAGCAATGTTCAGGAGGAGCTGAGTGTGCTAAAAGTAATACATCCAATCATACAATTCTCATTTCCAATACAGTGGGTTTACCCCATGTTCAGCTCCCTGAGTCACTGCAAATCATTGGATCTGTTGCTCTCTGTGTCACTATGCTCCATTTAAATTTGGGATCAAGTGTAGTATTTCTTCACCTGCCAGGAACACCGGCTTTGCACTGATGACTTCATGTTCTAAAACAATGATCAATATAAGCACTTAGTTTCCCCAACCTCCCTGTGCAGTTTCGGGTGTCTCTGCATGAATGGCTCATGCTGGACACCCTTGAGAGATGGGCTGCAAGAGCAGCTGGCTTGGAGGGAGCACGGCAGTCCCAAGTCCCTGACCACGTCGTGGCAGCGCGGGGATCGTACCTGTTCTCTGTCCAGTATCAGCACGGTGAGCAGTGCCGGTCTCCAAGAAAGCATTTGCTCCCTTTCCCACTCCGGTTGCAATAATGTTTGCAAACACAGTTGTAGATTTTCTTCTCTTCCAGTTCTCTGTGTAATGACAGAGTAAAGATGTCTCACAGAGAGACTGCATAAAAAAGCTTGGGGAAATATGGAAATCACATTAAAAAGGATCATTATCAGGAACCCATGAATAAATTGTCAGCACCATTCAGCCTAACATTATAATCACCATAAAGCATGTTAAGACACATCTATGTTTAGTGGCTAGTGAGGGTGGATGCTTGCAGTTCAGTTCTGATTGGCACAGTAAGTGCCTCTTCAGCACGTGCCCTGGTTCACAGGGCTCTGCGTTACTTGCAGCCCCCACTGCCTGCGAAAGCACTGATGCACTCTGCCTGTGCTGCTTCAGCAGGCCAGCTGCGTGGGTACCCGTGAACCCAGCGTGAACCACTGGCAAAACAGCAGAATCCAACCAACAAAGGCCACTGGAAGCCTGAGCTCCGAGTTTCAGGCCCTCACTTTGCTCTTCCCACTGGATTTTCTAGATTGCATTTTGCCTTCATCTTTGTGCTCTTCCTTGTTCGTTACTGGAGCCTTCAGACACAGCAGCAAGATTTTATAAATCTTGTATCACAACACTTAATAATTCTACATGCATTTTAACAAGACAAGTAAAATTTACTACTAGCAACCCTTTGAGTTAAAAAAACATATTCAAACATGAAGGAATTAAAAAATGGAGATGATGCCTCTTAATATTGTCGCAAGATCGCATTTAGAGTCACCATGGTGTGTAGTGTACGGGAAAATGTGTCACTCTGGCTGGGAAACACTGCAACTGCATAATTTTTGTTCAAATCTGCTGCAATATTAGTCGAGGTCCTTGTATTACAAAAAATTTCACTGTGATTAAATGGAATTAGTGGATGATACAGTACTTAATGCAGAGGTAATAATACGATTTCCCTCATTAGTGCAGGACTGCTATAGCTTCTTAATTGATTCTAATCGGCATTTAATTAGAAAATGTGAATCCCCTGTGGCTAGTTCATATTTTACACTATTCCAAGGTAGACTATTATTCTTTTTTCACAAGTGGAATCCCAATTTCAGGTTAGGAAAAATATGAAATCTTGTATTTGGCCTGTGACTTTTGAGGGTCTCTGTGTCACAGACTTGGGCTGTTTATCAGCTCTGAGCCTCTAAAGGTCATCATCACCTGTCTTAGGAGAGAATCCCCTCTTCTGTTGCAGCTTTTCCTCTGGAGTAGAGTTTCCTTGTGCCAAAGTACCTCGCAGACTGTTATAAAGCACATATCCAAATATTTCTTAGGAAAATAACGCAAGGACTCTGTGTTCAGAACTTGTGGGAAGATGCAGACAGGAGTTTTATCATTTCTGTAAGACTGAAAACACCTGTGAGCCCATATATTGAAAGGGTGGTGACAGGTACTCGGTGTAATACCGTATTGTTTCAGTTCCAGAAAGGATGACTTGAAACAGAGAGGGAGAATATCCTGCTCTTTGAATGAATAGCACAAAGAAATCCCTGTGCTAGCATGATGTGAAAGTTTTATTGCATTCTGGATTTTCAATTGTGCTGTATTAAACCATATTAATATTTGGTTTTTCTAGGGCAGTCAAAAATCATTGGTAATGTTGAATTTTTCATTTACACTAGCGCCAAATGATCAGCCTTAGTGCTCCAAGGTCAGTCAATCATTCCCCTCTGGTGGAACATTTCTGCCTTTAAGGCAAATGAAACTTTTTTCTCTCTATCTCAAGTGCAGATAACTTATGGGACAAACTCACTAATAGTTCATTGTGTGTGCCATGGCTGTTGCCCTATGATCCATCAACATACCCAAAATGAAAAGTGATTTCCCTGGAGATTCAGGGCAGAGCTGCTCACAGCTTTTTTTTTGTGTACCTGAATTTGAGTAGATTCTCCATTAAGCAGCCAGATGAAGCAGAGTCTCTCTACCCAGCCATGTTGTGAGTTGCTAAGAAGGAGAAAGATCCCTAGATTCTGATCCAAAACTAGGTTTAATATATGGAGATCCTGATTCCAAGGGCATTCAGAATAGTAATCATTCCCACCGCTGGAACAACATGAGTTCATGCTGAAGCAAAATTGCATTTAAACAAAATGATCTCTGAAAACATTAATCCTAATAGTCCATTTTGTAATGGAAACCTACAGGGCTATTGCCTGAATTGTGGTTTTGCTGTGAGTTGATGTACAGTGTAGATTTAACAGTCATTTGCCTCGTACAGCAAAGGAGAAGGCAGGTGTGGCTGGCCTTAAACCCTGCTTACAACATCACTTCCAAACAAAAGCATCTGACCCTTTGGTTTCTGGCTTTGTGTGGCACAGAAGTGTAACTACAGAGATTTTTCAGTGACATTCACTCATTTTGTCTTTCTTTTAATATTGCTGCTCTGAGATTGGCAGTATATGGAAACGTGAGTAATTATATCTGTCTGCACAGTGTATTTAGCCTTACAACACAATATTCCTCTCTTTGTTCTATGCCATTTTTTATTGCCTGTGTTCTGAAGCCTTTGAATTTAGCTCAGACTGTAAGGTTGAAAGCTGTTGATTTCTGAAAGGTAAAAATGAACAAACAAAACCTCCTCCAAGGCTCACTAAATCAACATATTTGTTTCCAAACCAGAACCAACAAAAAGGTTGCTGAAGAGACCTGTTTGAATCTGCTTCATATCCTTGTTTCATGCTGCATGCCAGTCCTGCTTTTCCCCTTTTAATTTCTTTTTTAGTAGTGTGTCTTTGTTGCTTCTGTCCCACCTGCTATTGCATTTTTCATCTGCCTTCTGTGTTTGTCTCCTGTACCGCCTTCAAGTTTCTCTCCTGAGGCAGCTTCCGTCCTGAAGATAGTATTTTTTGAGAAAATGTCTTCCAGTGAATTATCATCAGACTGGGTTCTTAGATGCCCTGTAGAGGTGGAAATCAGGCATCCTGCATAGTGAGCAGGATTGACCAGAAGCTGTATTCTTTTTCTACTAGCATTTGACTTTTGTACTACCCCGCTTAGGCTGGCAGCAATAATTCCAGTGAAAGGCACGACATGAAGTGTAGATGGATCTCAGGCTGGTTTAGGAAGGTAATCCTATAGATCCACTCCAGCTCCAGGTTGGTTGTTTTGGACTTTCACAGAACACCATTTTGAGTCCATCTCCATGGTGCTTCAATGAGCAAGGTGCCCGAATCTGAGGTCACGTAATCTGCAGTTGTCATTGTTGGGGTGTGCACGAGCAGTTTTCATTTTGTGTCTGCATTCCCAGTTGTGTGTGGACATCTCAGGCATTTGAAAGCACTTAGCACTGGTCTCATTGCGCTGTCACCGGGGGCAGTGGTAGAACTGCTGCTGACCGCACTGGAAAGAAGTCTGACAAATGCAAGTGGTTTTGAAAAGCCCAGTGACGTGTTCTGCAGTGGTCCTGCTCTTCTGGAGGGTTTTAAGGGCACTCCCTAATGGCCCTTTCAGGCCTCTCCTGCAGTGATGGCCAAGGTGGAGAGTGAGCATTGCACGGGAGCTGCACTACATGACCTACCCCTGCTCACGCACAGATTCTACTTAACGTGAGACCTTTCAGATTTACTTTTAAAAGTGCTTATAAATGTAATTTGGGAGTATGTGTGTCTGAGGGGAAGGTAGAGTCACACATCAGTTCTGGGTTGTTCTGCAGCAAAGACAACAGGCGTGAGAAGCACATGGGAAGTTGAATAAAAATGCAGTGCTTGAATCTGCTCTTGAGACAAACTTGTGAAGTGGCTGCTCTCCATGTTTCTTAACAATGAGGATCTCTTAACTAGCCCAAAGTGGAAAAATGCATTATGTTTGTATGTAATAAAATGTGTATGTCTTTGAAAAATCTATTTATAGGCCTTGTCGATGGCAGCCGTTCAGCCCACTGCCTCACTGCTACCTGCCAATTTTCTCTTTATGCTTCTATTAACTAGAGCTTTGGGATTCACAGTTTATTCTAATTCATTCTTAATGATAGTAAGCCAAAGTCTCTTGTGTACTCAGTACTTGTGAGATACACTGAAGCAATGGAGTCAAACTCCTTATGAAGAGGGAATTTTTTTATTTATTTCTCTATACTTCTGGATGATTTTTGCAGTGATACATTGTGAGTATCAGGATCAAGACTGGTTGTCAGAACAGAATGTGTCAGTAAAAATAAAGTTCTGCAATCTGCATTGTCTTAAAGAACTTTGACCCTGTCTGTCTGTGTCTAATTTCCTGGTCTCAGAAATATTCTCTAGTCTTTTAGATAGGAGCTAAATGAAGGTTTCTGACACTTTAACTGAGGCAAACTTTATATATTTGGGATGTGATTCCCTTAAAGGCGTTACAGACACTGATGAGAAGTCTGTGAGTTCAGCCCACTTAGGGCAGGCAGAACAAGTTCATGTGGGTCAGGAAAAACTTTACTCTTGAAATATCCTTTTCCTTTCTGTGTCTCAGTAACAAGTGCTGCTGCCTGCTCTGCGTGTGAGAGGGTAGAGATGAGTGCATATTTGTAATATTTAGTTGATCCGTTTCAACAAACTTGGCTTCATTTCCTCCACACGGACAGCAAGTCCAAGGTAGATGTACTTAGTAAGAGGCATCCTACTTAAGTTAAAATTAAAAGCTATAAAAAGAGCTAATGCTGTGAGTTAGGCAGACAAAACAATCCTTTATTGTCCCAATGTGGCTGAAGCATGACAGAAATGAAGGCTCAGTACGAATGAGTTAATAACAAGATCTAGTGCCTTGCCATGTTCTCAGAGCTGTTTAAAGGTACTGAAGGAGAAAATACAGTCTCAGGTCATATCATGATATTAATAGGTGCAATATGCACTAGTGTCCAAGGGAATTGTGCTGTTTGTGCCAGGACAGAATTGAAAACTTCATGGTTGGTTTTTTTCAGATAAATGCAGTAACAGAAGACTGTCAGAAAATTAACAGAAAAATTATCAATGGTTATCAAGTCTACAAACACTTCTATCCTGATTGTATTACCCCTGGGCAGCCAGGAAAGCTGTAAAAGAAAACAAATTGTCTTCTGTAGCAAACCGACTGCTTTAATTTCTACTTTCATTTAGAGATAGATATTTGAAAAAGATTAAATATTTCTAAGCTGTAAAAAAACACCACTTCAGTTAACCCCAAAGGAAGAGCAAGAACAATAGGTGAAAATGCAGTGGACTCACAGAGAGAAATTAAATTGAGGTCCTGGAAAAATAAACACAGATCAAGGAATCCTCTCGCTGATCAGTGCCCAGAAATCACAGATGCTCAAAATGCTCAAATACTCCTTTATCCCCTCCCCCCATTTTTAACCTGAATTTTTAAAGTTCTATGTATGAGATTATTTTTCTTCTTTCTCCATACTGAGGGCTTTTGTGGAAGTGCAGTAAAAATACGGAAAGGAAATGGAGAGTCTGCTGAGGACAAGTGACCTAATTTACGGCTTTATGTCCCAAGTCTCACCAGAATGGCCAAGGATAACAGCAGCTAGCTTGCTCACAGTCAGTAATTATGAGAAAGCTTGGCAGGGAGACCTGAAACTTTTTATTAGACTAAGTAATACAGCTGTGGAGAAAAGGAAAATACCTGGAGTAAATAAGAGCTTCTGCAAGTTCATTAAAAAGACATGGTTTGGACTGCTGGAAGATGCACGTCTTCCTGACAAGACCGTGTTGGTTACCATGCAAACCTTCCAGACTGCCATTAATGTATGCACAGCAGCTTTGGAGAATTTATCTGTTCGTGTTCCAAGATGCAGGGCCTTGAATGGACATGAGTTCCAGAAGTTACCTGATAATTTTGGGGAACACGTGGCGAACTCTGAGACAATTTGGAGTGGGTTTGCCAGCGTCACTGGAATTGGATCTGCGTATGCTGGTTGAGAAGCTAGCCAATACACAGATTTGGGGGAGAAATAAGGAAAAGGTGGAAATGTAAGTGAAGTTGCTCTGAAAATGAGTAGATTAAAAAATCAAGAAAATTATCTGAGGGGAGGGGAAGCAGAGAAGGCAATGTGACCTTTTCAACGCAAAAGAAAGCTCTGAATCAACACAGGAAAAACAAATGGCAAGGTCATTAGATTGACAATGAATAATAGAGCAGCTAAGAAAGGCAATTGTGTGCTTCCATTCTTAAGAAAGCCATTTCTTTTGGCAACCAACCATCCCAACCAGAGACTGGAGTCTTATTAGAGTAGGAAATGAGTTGTTCTGCTGACTTCACACATGTAGTGAATTGGCTGCAGAACTTCTACAACAAAGTTCTTTTAAAACAAGTAGCAAATTACAGATGAGATTCGTTAATATGCCTCACAGCACTCAGCTGTGTTAATACACACCAGAATGCACGCAACATATGGAGCCTAGGTATAGACTGAGACATGTTAAATTTGACTCTCAAATTAGATTGATTATGTTAGCGTTAGACAAATATTATCCGAAGGGACACAAACACAGCAGTTGTCAAAACAGAGCACCAAGCAGAAAGATGGATGTGGCATGCCCAGGCTTAGCTGGTTCCTGTACTGAGCTTTATCAGGAACTGAAGCTGCACTGATTTCTCACCTGTGTGAAGTGATTGCTCTGTGTGATGGCAGCAACGTCCCAAAGATCTGATTGCAAAGATTAGTAAAAGGCTCGCTGGTACTAAACTGCTGTCATTCTTCCTCCGTTCTCCACAAGCACGAAGGAGGTGTGTTTTGAGGTATAATAAGAAGAGACAATTAAAACTTCTGTTTCCCGTGCAGGAGAGTACAGGATATGCCATAACTCTTGGGGTATCAGGTTCATGTGAGGCGATCCACCCAGAAAGGCAGAACGCCTGCTGAGACAACTAACAAAAGACCATTCACTAACGAAGCATCAGCAATTAATCCTGGAGTTATACAGGGTTGTAGGCTAGTTAGAGGCCTGGTGTAAATGAGCATAGTCTAATGGTACCCTAATTTACACACAGGTCCTATGGCATTTAAAGCTATTTACAGTATAAGCATTGGTTTTTATAATTTGTCCTGTCAGAGAAGAGATTCTCTTCTATATTGCAGCGTGTAAGTGCTGGTTTCAGCATGTGCTGGTTTCAGCATTTGCTGGGAGAAAAGCAGTCAGGTCAGCTTTTCTGGCTGGAAACTGTTGTTCTATTGAAAGTAATTGCAGTTTTCATGATAAAATGTTGTATGTATTATATTAAATGTATTCCTATACTCTTGTATTGAGCAATGGTGTAATTAAGGGATATACCAGGGATTCCCACTGTAGAAACCAACCACCTATTCTGAAGACTTTAATACAGCTGTAAAAGCTGATTATATGTTGGAGTGTGAGTGTAGAGATCTTGGAGAAAGAGCTCTTTATCACACATAAAAGACATCTCTGTATAATGGCTTATAAACATCTTCCCTCAAAACCTGACAATATTGAAGGGAGATGATGAAGAGCTACTCAAAAATCCATTTAACTGATAAGCTGAATGCTCCTAATAAGCCAATTTCAGGCATCGCAGTGAAATAAGTGAAAACACAGTCTGAAGCAAGAGTCTCAGCCATAAGAAATCCTGCCCTTGCAGGACAGTTCCTACACAGAGTGTGTTCTTCAGAACTCGTGTCATGTTGACAGTGTCAGCCCCCTCAATTGGCACCCGCTGCCGGTCTCTCAGTGCCAGGTACAGTAGGAGTAGGTGGTGTGTTCCAGAGACTCTGGGGCAGCTGATCCCATCACTCACTGAGAGGTTGTTCTTAAAAATAGCAGAACTCTATTTAATTTCTGGACAGGAGCAGCACCCACCTCCTGTGGGACAGGCGTGTGGCCCAATGGGCTGTGATGCTGAGGGTCTGTCTCTTCCTGAGTTTCTCTGGACTAGAAGTTGTTCTTTGCCTATCACACAGCAACCTCATTCCCTTTCAGTGTATTCTTCAGAGATTTTTGGCGGTGGTTTATTCAGTAACTAAAATTTTCTGCTTACCAATTCAGTTTCAGAATAGGAACAGAAAACCAAACAGAGGGTACAGATGGGAACAGCAGCTGAACAGGGCAGGGTGAGCCTCAAGTGAGTGACAGTTCCTAAGCAAAATGCTCCACATTTCTTAGACTCTTGGATTTTTGCTATTCTGGCACAGCCTGTCTAGAAATAGCACTGCCTGGGATCAGCTCTCCTTGCAGCAGTGGGTGATGTGGCAGAGAGCAGCACTTGTGCAGTGAGGGGCAGCACGAGCACTCTGTGTACAGGGAGCCTGCAGCCCATCCCCAGGAGTGCAGGGACCTTGGGTGTGAGCCCAGGGAGCCCTGGAACCTGCAAGATCAGAGAAGTTTTCCTGTGCCATAACCAGGCTTTGTTTTCAAAATGAGGGGCTCTGGCCATAAGGCTGAGCTCTGTGCTGGTCTGAGTCTGAAAGTGCCTGTTACTCTCCAGTGCTACATCATCCTCTTCTTGCTTCTGCCTCTTTAAGGACAGACCTTCAGGCCATAATTTGCATATATGGCTGATGTAATTATGCATGTAAATTAGACATGCTCTTTTAACTTCATCGCTTATTTGACTACTCCATTAAAGAGATTTAAGGGCACCTCTGGTCAGTGAAGGTGACTTAAAACTAGCTTGTTTCACACCAGGTGAGTACACTTTGTTTCAGCTGGGTCCTGGCCAGCAGAAACATCTTAAACCATTCAAGGTTTGTTCTCAGCTCTTGTCTGATGAGTCCCTTAGGGCCACTATATTTATATATACAAGTATATATTCATGTCCATATCTATATATAAACTCATTTTTAATCTGAGTTCACTTAGATAAAATAAAGGATTTCAAAAATTTAGAAGAGAAAGGAAAGGACAAGTTTCTTTCTTGTGAGAAGAACTGAATCTTCCTTGAAGACTGAGCACTTTGATAACTTTCTGCAGCAGTTATCTTCAACACCAGATTTTGGCAGAACATGATTGAATTAGGGCCTGAGGGTAAAAATTCCATTTCAGGAGTGTGTTGGAAGAAGGAGTCTGCCAGCACAAGGGCTGAGACAGTATCTGCAGTGTAAAACTTTGGGAACAGAAGGGGTAAGGTCAGATGAAGGGAGCATGGTGGGAGACTTGACTGGTGAGGGAGAAGCAGACAGAAAGCCTTGGCCAAAGTCCCCCTTGCAGTCTGTGGCAGAGCCAGCCTGGGGCCAAGGCACCTCAGTACAGGTGAGGGAGGCTGCAGGCAGAGCTGTGCACTTCACTCCCCTGGTGGGAAAGCACACCCTGTCCAGGCTGAGGGTAAGGTGGATTTCTCTGATCCTAGCCCAGTATTTCAACAAAATCCTTCCCTGTCCCTGTATGTTTTTTTTACATATGACTTTATTTTACCCTAGCTGTGGGATGAGAATGTTGGCAGTAAGTGCAAATGAGCGTTTTCTTCCACATGGTTGAAGACCACACAATCAAAAACAGGACCAGGGACATTAGTGTTACGCACAAGCTTAACTTAAGGCACCCCTGAACTTCAGCTACTTGCATTGTGCCTTTTTTGTTTGTTTTTAATCACTGTGACAATTACATTATTGTTGAAGCTGGCAGCATTTTATTTAATGAAGAGCAATCACTTAATTCATTCTCAGTTTCTAGAGCACGTATCTGTGACAGGGTAAGAGCTGGTTACAAACAGCATCACTGAGAGTGAGTGGCCCAGCTCCTCACACCCAGCACAGCAAAGTTCAACCTTATGGAGAGGCTGGAGCAAACTCCAGGAGAGGTAAACATCTGGTTGGGTGGAACTGCCCGTAAATGCCAGGGGTGATGGCAACCTGCAGCACAGTGCGGTGCTCCAGGACAAATCCTGTGCGCAGACGGTGGAAAGGGAAGAAGGCGAGAGAACAACTGGTAGTTTTAAGTAACTGAGGGAGTTTTTGAAAAAAAGGACAGTTTTTTTAAAGTAAATTAAATATTAAAATTTCCATGTCAGTAGATAGAGTGTAAGAAAATAAGGTGCTGCTTTACCCCCGTGTCTTATCAAACTAGGGGAAGCATCTTGCTTTGAGGACATGCACTGGGGGAACTGTGGATTCTGTCCAGTTCTTCAGGCCCTGTGACTGCTGCCTCCAGTGAGCTGGACTGCAGGAGCTGCATGTCTGCTGAGCAAACTGTGCAGGAGAATGAACAAGAATTAACCTTTTTCTCAGGGGTCAGAGCGCAATCAAAATGCCCTTCCACAGAAAGTAACAGAATGAGATTAATTTTACATGCTACAGCTATGATTGTCCAAGTGTTATGGGTAAGGCAGTATAAATTCAGGCAGACAGGGTTTCATTAATTGAGGGAATTTCCAGGCTAATTTCTAGGTGTTCAGGGACCTGACCTATTTCAATTTGAATAATAGCTGATGACAGAGTTCGATATGCACCAGCCTTCTATTTAAACAGAGGGGAGGGAATTGTTTTGGGTTGGGGCTTGTTAATTAGTATTCCACAAATATGGCATCGTTTTGCTAAACGCAGCTAGCACATATTTCCTTATCAGATTTAAACTTAAAGGAAAATCAGTGCATTTAACTTTGCTCTATGTAAAAGATTTTTTTAAAAAAGCCAAAAAGCAAAACTAAAACACAATCTTGCGCTATACCTGGTTATTGATTTGGGTTTTAATCTGAATTAGAGGGAAAAAATAAACCAGAAAAACTCTCAGATACTCTTTAAACTCTTCCTTTGATAATTAGACTCTAATTTCAAGTTTCATTTAGTTAACGGACAGCTATGTTGGCCATTAACTTTCTCTAAAGTGGATGCTAATTAATGCTAAATTACACTTCCTAAGGTGCTACATGTTATACCCACCTGACTACCACCAGTCACTCAGCATTCACTGTGTCAGTAAGAGGGAAACAATGAAAGAGAGGATCACCAGAAGCCAGGGAAGACAATTCTATTATCAGCTCTGGTCTTCCAATTATTTACTGTAACTTGAAGTTATTTGCTGAGTTTTAAAATTTCAGCTATAATTTTTAACTGTAGAGTTTTTAGCCTATTTAGAAAGAAATAATCTCTAAACCTCTGAGGAATCAGTTAATATTTAATGCTCTTTTACTCTGACGTCAAAATTTCATGAGTAGGTAAGAAGGAAATGTGTTCAGTTCACAAATTCCTTGAAGCACAGCACAGTATGGAATACACACCTCTAATACTGGGTTAATTCAGCTGTTTTCAATGTCACTTTTAAGTTAATACAAAACATTATGCTTGCCTAAGGTAACAGTGGCACTGAGCAGCTGCCTCCTGGTAACTGTTGTTTGTATTTCATTACGGTCCTGAGTGCCTGACAAAGATACTTCTGGTCCTGCACGCTGTGCAAATACTTAGAAGAGGAAAGACCCCATCTCTGGGATGTTTGCAGTCTCCTAGATGTAATCAAAAGGCAATCCACTGATTTTGTAGATTGCTGTAATAAGCTTTAAGTAGAGGCAAGGTGCTTTAAATGTGTAGTCTCTCACTTAAAACCAGGTTTAACCTTTAGAGAGTAGGGTATTGCCTGGCAGAGCCAGATATCCATTAAATCACTTAGATTCCCTGCTGATTGGTTTCCATTCATTTCCATTTCTCTGCTCTGACTTCTCCTGGCTGTAGGAGGAATATAATATTTCTCACTGCCTGGCCCAAAATTTTGGCATAAATACTCCTGAGAGTTTGGGATTCAGCGTGCAGCAAGGTTTAGAAGTAACAATCAGAGCAGTGGTAAAAGAGGCAGCCCCAAATGTCACCATCAGATTGATGACAGATATGCACTAGACAACCCAGGGGATATTGGTTCCTGAGAATAACTCCTGTTCTCTGTGCCATCACCTCAGAAACAGTTGAGCACAGACATCTGTGAATGGCATTTCTCCATCTCGGGGCAAAGCGTGTGCACTCATGCCCTGTTCTCACAGACTGCATCACACACGGTGCCTGTGGCTGGGGAATGCTGGTTCTGTGATGCTCAGTATTCCCACGGCTCTTCCCAAGATACGTTGTCTTGGCATTTGTGAAATATTAAGTTTAAAGAGAATAGTGACTTCCTGTTCAAGAAATAGCATTAAACTCTCCCGTGTCATTTTATTGGTGTTCATTCTCATAAAGGCTAATAAGCTTGTTTAGTTCCTTGTCTCTGCTGTGAAGTACATTTGCAGCTTCTTTAATCTTTTCAGGATAAGCAAGCCAGCCAGAGGCTAAATACTTACTGACAGCTGCTGGGTACTGTCTGTCCTATTAGATGTGTTAATCAAATTTTGTAACGGTATAGAAACATCAGCATTAGCAGAGCAAGGTAGCTTTGTCTTTTTTTCACCAGATTCATCCAGAACGGTGTATTCTGCACATTTTTTCTACACAGTTTCTCAGAATCACTGTGTGAGTTGGAAGGGGCCTTAAAGATCACCTACTTCCAAGCCCTCTGCCACGGGCAGGGACCCTTCCACTGTAGCAGCTTAACTCAGAGCCGCATCCATCCCTGCTCCCACCGGTGCTCTTGGGCTTCTGGTGTCCTCTGGGTCCCCGTGCCATCCCCAAACTGACTGTGATTCCTGCAGCACAGGAGTGGGACCCACAGTGGCTCCGTGTGCAAAAGCAGTGAGAATGACATATCCCTTTATTCATGCAGCATCTCCCAATACAGTAAGTGTAAAATTAGATTTTGGATGTAGGACACAGCAGAGATTAATATTATGGGTTCTGGCCAGAAAAATGTACTCTAGGCAGATGTGGTCTAATGGGTTTAGTAGAAGCACGCTGTGCATGTGTAGGTGTATCACCAGGCCAAGTCCCTCGTGTTGTAACTGCTGCTTTCAAAAGCTAATGAGACAAAAATGTTAATTTAATGACCCATCTCCAGGATCTCAGACCCATCTCACAGAGCTCCCTCTCCCTTGGGATTTGGGAGTGAATTGAGATTTAAGGTCAGGCTGCTGTGGAAGCCTTATGAGTTGGACAGGAGTAGAGAAGAACAAAGCCAGTTCTTACAGAGGGTGGCTACTATTTATATGCAGTGACTAAAATAGGACCTCTCTGCATTTGTCCTGGTGTCCCCAGGCAGGTAGAGCACAAAGGGCCCGGGCCTTGAGCTGTCTCCATGGTCAGATTCCTGTGCACAGAGGGAGCTGCCCCAAGGAGTCCCCCAGCCCTATCCCTGACAGCCCAGTGGGGGCTTGGGGCCACAGCCTCAGACCTTTCCTGACACACTAATGAGCCTTCAGTGGGTCAGCAAAGCTCATCTGCTGCTGTCTCTGCCTGGTTCCTCCCTACCATCACATTCAGTCAGATTTTCTCAGACCCACCGGCCTTCCTTGAAGTCCTCCCCTTCCCCCCAATAATATATATATGTTGCTTTAGCTTAGGAGATAAGTACAAACCTAATGTCTATCAAATAATCCCAGCAAAACTGAGATTCCTCTGAGTAGTGGGTCTAAACAAGTCATATTTCTATACCAGAGATCACAGAAAGCAGTAAAACCAAAATACCTGTTTACTCCTATTTCATCTCGAGGAATTCTGAACGTGAAATCAGATCTCAGGGAGAAAACCTGGTCACTGCCACTTGTTCCACTGTCACTTGTCAATTTTGAGCTGTTCCTGCAGCATCTCTGTGCCTCGCTGTGTCAGTTTTGCTGTGCTCCTTGTCAGCTTCACAATAAGGAGCAATGGGAAAAAATTGGCAACCGGCACACGGGAATCAGAGGTGGAATAAATTGATAAGGAGTGGTTAGAGAGGCATGAAGGCCTCGGAGCTCAAGAATACTGAAAATCCAACAAGGAATTACAGATGTATTTTAGGCATGCAGTCAAAAACCACACGAGCTCTAAGACATCAGGAATGGTTTTGAATTAGAACAAAAGGTGAAGAATCTGTAAACATTGCTAAAAAAAGGTAAAATATAAGAGATGGTGCTAAACTCCAGCAAAGGGAAAGCAGAAGAGGCAGAAATTATGTTAATCAAACTGAAAAACAGACTGCAAGTTTTTGGTCTTCTGCTCTGGTTAGTACTGAAAGAGGAGCTGTGGGACACCAGAAGTTTTGCAGAATAACTGCTGTGTGTCTGTCTGTGATTCCAGAGGCATGGACAAAATTTTGGGAAGCCAATGGGTGTTGAGTGCACAGTTTAAGCACATACTAAGCTCATACTCACTAGAACTGTTCTGAAGGTTCGGTAGGCAATCCCTGCTGCACCCTTGTCTTGTGTGGATCAGCCGCTGTCACGGCATCGCTCCCAGGAAAAGGAGAGGTTTGGTGTGCACACTAAAAGGGGAAAAATGGTTTAAAGACCTCCAACTACCCAAAAAGCAATAGGTATAGGTTTCAGAACAAAAAAAATCTCATGCACTTGACAAGACAGTCACGGTAATTCAGTGTGTTCACTGTATGAAGAGGAACATTTGGGGGCAGAAGGAATTCTGTAGCCCACCATCCTACACAGCTCTGGCCACTGCACTGGAAGATTCTGGCACTGATCTCCCAGCATCTGTTGGAACCAATGTATTTTTAGTTGTATGTCTGCTGGGGATTCTAAGACTTCAAGAAATGGAAATTTTAACACATCCCTGAATGGGCTGCTCTCATATCTGCTTCCCTGGTGGTTAAAAAAAGAAGAATCTCATCTCGTCTGAACCGCTGCCATTCAGAGGTTTTTGTTACGCCTGTATCTCTCAGGTAATGAAGATCCTTCTTTGCTTTGAGGAATTCCCTCTCCACACACACACTTAGCACTAAACTCACTCTTTACCAGCCTTGGGGATAGATAATGGTTGTCCCATGCTTCTCACTGTAGGATTCTTTTCTTGCCAATTGCTTATCATTTTGCCAGCGTGGAACCATTAGGTTCATTTTCCAGTCAGGGTTATTTTCCTTGCAAGGTAAGGAAATACTTCTGGCGGGTTTTGTTTTGTTCTGTTTTTCTTGTAAGTTTCAGCCAAAATGATCCAGTTTGTGCAAGAATAAGGAGAGGGAAGCACAATTTTTGGGTTATTTGTTTTTACCAGGAAAAAAAAAGGCAGCCTGGATGAGCATTTGGTATCTTTGTTGTGGAAATAAATTCTGTGATGCTTTGAAGTGTTCTGATACCATCTTGCCACTTAAAAAAAACCAATAAAAATTAAGTGTTCTGTCTTCATAGCTGGGCTTGGTGAAAGTACAGCGAACAAGGCAGTGTTTAGGGCCTTGCTTGGAAGAACAGTGCAGAATGTTGAATAATGCCCCAATGAGTGTGCTCTGGTATGCCCTGGCCCTGTTATGCCCCAGCTGAAGGAGGTGATGAATACACCCAAACATACACAGCTGAAGGCTACGGCAGAATGCATTGCAGAGCTTCGAGCTATAACCATTCTGGCATTCTCAGTGTCTCCATTTGGCCCTTTAAATGGTCTTGTTTTCATCTTGTATTTTGAATGCAATGAGCCACAGGTTCACTTTATTTAGTCTGTCAGGGTCAGGCAGGTTTCCAGCCTCTGAGCCAGAGCTGTAGTTCTTCTGCATCCCCCTTTGGTCTTGCCAGCGTCCTTTCTCTGAAGGAGGGTATGGAGTTCCAGTAATGCTCACACAAATAGTTGCTCTGTAATTGCCATCATTCCCGTGGTATGTTTTATTGGCAAACATCAAGTGTGTCTGAGGCCTGCTCTCGATGCCAAGGGCTTTTTAAGATGTGCTGAGCACCTCTCTGCCTCTCTGAGTTCAGCTGGCGTTGACAGCTCCAAATACCTTGCAAGAGTAAGCACTTGGCATATAGGGCAAGTGAGACAATCAGCATTTTATGCATGTCAGGATGTGATCATGCTTGTTTTAATCCACTCTCCAGTAAGCTTCCTTGCAGAAAAACAGCTCTTGCACTTAATAACGCCTGTGCCATCAACCAAACAGCAGCAGCAAGTGTAATTACAGACTGTTTATGAGAAGGCTTTTGCATGAGAGAGTTATCTTTTGCTTTAGCCATGTTCTTAGCCTATTAAATTTTAGATGACTCAAATAAGATTTTCTTTCTTGTTCATGTAAAAATGTGCCCCATCTTTTCATGCAGGTAATTGCATTATCTAAACACGTGGGCTCTTCACACGTTTTGTCAGAGAGGCGCTCCTGATGCCAGGTTGGTGTCCCAGTGTGCATGGAACAGATTTTATGACAGCTAGTGCATCACACTGACCACGGGCTGAGCATGACAGGATTTTGGAATACTGTCATATGGTGTTCCCCACCATAAGGAAGGGGAACAAGGGTTGAGGTCTCTGTTAATGGGGCTCTCACCCATTTTCTGCTGACAAAGCACGTGCGGTATTGATAGAAGAGGAGGAAAGGAAGGACCGTCTGAAGTGAAAAGGTGAGGAGACAGAACTATTCAATCCCAAATCACATAATCTGCCCCTAAAACAAGCATTTTGTGTTGGAACGTCAAACAAAAGTGCTCCACTGATGTTCCACACACCAAGTCTTTCCATGTTAGCAACAAACCCCTGTGATCAATGAAAAATAAATACATTTTTCAGTTTAGTTCTCCTTGACACCAGAGAATCATTTGTATCGCCCCACGATGGCAAGGCTGTGCTAGCAACCCTGGCTGTGCATAGAGAGCATTTTGTTATTTATCACCTTAAAGTGTGTTCTTCTCTGGAGAACTGCTGCTTTTAATGATAGATTTTTGGTGATGTGAATGTAAAATACATCACAGTTTCGGGTATCTTTTTAATTTTATGGATGGCACAGCTTAAGACCAGGTACATCAAATAAAATAACTACTACTCAGAGTGAATAAAAGTTGGCAGGTATGGCAGTTTAAAATAGCCCTATTTTCACCCTAAATATAGTCTGGTTTAATTGAAATCTAGTGGTCGCTATGAGACAGCTGCTATATCAAAGACCAGCGACAGCCTGCTGAGGTTAAAAGAATACAGGCTGCCTGTGTCTCTACTGAGATAAAGTGGCATCACAGAGAGCAGAGCAGCAGTTAGATTGATGAAAAGTTAAGTTTTTAAAGCACTGATTTGTAAAGTCCTTATGCAGTTTTATTTATAGTTTGTTTGTCTCTGTCCTCCTAATAAAATAGGTTTCATTCTGAAACCAGAAATGTGATGCAGATCCCCAACTGATGTTAACTGATTCAGCTCAGCTGGGAAGGAAGCCACGGGTACAGCAAGTCAGTCAGGTGTCCCCCTGAAATTCTGCCAGTGTAGGAGCAATAATGATAGAAGTTTGACTTTTTTCCATGAGAGGGTTTCTTAGAAATGGGCATTTCAGCTTCATGAGGTCAGCCTAAAACCACCACATGGTTTAGGGGAGAAGAGTACATTAAGGCACAGTCTGATGCTTCCATGTCATTAAGTAAGTGATCTAACAGTGATGATGTTGGTACCCCACTCTAACAGCACCATGTACACAAAGACCAGAGACTTAATTCTAGGAAGGAGTTGTCTCCATAGGCACAGGTGAAAAGTGGACATTTTTTATTATCCCACTGCTTTCAATATGCTCTAATTAACAAGCACTTCTTTTAATTTCTATGCTTTCTGGTTATTATTATTTTTTTACAGTCTAAACCCCAGTCTCTCAGATTTATCCTCCCTGGTAGCTATTGATATTCTTTTTAGTCGCTAGTACTTAATTAATATTTGCCATGTTCTTACTAAGGTAAGTCCATACTTTCTCATCATATGAAATTAAAAGTAGATGAGCTTAGTTCCCAAATAAGAGAAGCTTTAGAAAGATATAGGGCACCCTCACATATGGATTTTTCTTTTGATTTTGATTCTCAGGAGAGCCCTTAAGACCTTCTGTCAACCCTGTCAATCAAATAAATTGATGAATCATTGAGTCAGAGCTAAGGCTACAAGCAGTCCTGCACAGCAAGTTCTGAGGTGAGTTCCTGACTTTCTTGACTACTGCATGCAGACAAAACCTCTTCATGGCTGTGGGTCACTGCTGAGGGAATTCAAAACAAGGGAAATGAAAGCTCATCCACCTGAGGTTTTGTGATTGCTCTTAGGAAGATGTGAGTTCAGTTCCCCTTCTGAGCCTCGTGCTCCCAGGACTGGCAGGACCAGGAGGAGCATTAGAAAGGCAAAACAATCTGCCCAAACAGGAAGAAAAGCATCCTAAAGCAGCCCCTCTAGCTGAGTACAGGACAAAACCAGCAGGCAGGGAAAGCACAAGAGATTAATGGAGTGTAGGAGAAGCGAAAGATGACAGAGTTTGCACAGACGTGCTGAGAGGTTTCATCAGGATGGGTGAGTGTTCTTGTGAACTTTCCTGGGTAGCTGTAACCTGTGTTCTTTCTTGGCATTGTTATCTGTATGTGATACAAAAAAATATCAAACTGGGAAGATAAAGACAAAGACATTAACAAACCTCAGAGAGTTTTTGTACCTGCTACTGCCCAAAGTATTCCTAAGTATCACATGACACTGCACACTTCTCTGGACTGCCCTGAGAGTGAAGACTGCCCAGCCATTCACAGGTGCCTGCCTGGCACACTGCAGGACAGGACAAAGGGCAGGAGTCTGTCCTCAGCATCCCCCTCCAGGCATGCAGGAGCCCTGGAGCTAAGCTGCTTGGTCCCGGGAATGATGTGCTGCTCTTGAGGCATCTAAGTGCACAGAGAGCCTCTCAGGGAGGCTGGGTTCTTAATGCTGTTCTTCATGCAGCTGTAATTTGAAATGGTTTCAGATAACCACATTAGTAAATTGAGAGTCTGCACAGGGCACGTGAGAGGGGGGCAGAGCACGGGGCTGACTTTGGCAATGGCCACTAGTGAAGAGCATACAAGAGTGCTTCCACATGGACCCTCTGAGCTTCCAGCACTCTGTGCCTCAGGATCTCTCCAGCCAAGAGTCACATCTGGGATTAACAGCAATGTGACATTCCCACTGATGTTAAGGGGAGTTTGAGCAAAGAGGTTCCAGCCATCCCTCCTGAGCTGACAGAGATAATTTTGCAGCTTTACCTCTGCATTTGGCTATCTCAAATTTTGTTTCTCGCATACAAAAGCAGTGGTTAAAAGGATGGCATCAAAACGTTCAAATCCATATGACCAGAACGCTTAATCAAACCCCATAAATGGAGAAAAAGAGGAGTTTCTCTGGCAGGCTGTGCTGCATCTCTTGAAGAATGAAGAGTACATTCATTATGCTTCTTTTTTGAAGGGAAGGATTTTCATCTCCTTTTCAATAGATAGCTTTGAACAGTTCATTTCACAAAACATTAAGAAGGAAAGATTTGGGGAAAATTGTATTTCTCTGCCTTAAAATTGAGTTATGGGCAGGGTGTTTGCCAGCTCATTTTTCTTGTTTGTGTGAAACAGACATTTGTGAGTTGTGGAAAATGAGCAATGGGAGGAGGGAGGAAATTGTCCAAGCCTACGTAAGAAGGTTAGACAGTATAGTGGTATAATTTATAAGGATTTACAGACACTGCTGTGCTCCCATACTCAAGAAGGCCATTGTGGACACACTGCACGGTGTTTTTGCCTTGTGACCCATCAAATCAATGGCAGCCATTGATGGGTCAGCTTTTGTCTGCCTTGAGGTCATGGGAGCAGCTATTAAATGAACAGCTCTAAATTCTGATAGTGGCATTGGTAAGTGAACCTGAGCTATCAGGCTGATGCCAATGACACCGATGTTGGAGCCTGCAGCGTGTATGAGGACAGGGTGTCACAGTGCAAGGCAGGTTACAAGTTCATTACAGCCAAGTACTTCATGAGCTTCCTATGTCAAGAGAGTCGGGGGGAGTCTCCTGTTCCTGCCAGGCTGGAGTTAGGAAGGACAGGCAGTCAGAGAGCTTCAAAAAGCTGTCTCCTGTGACACTGGGTCAGCTTCCTTCTAAGCAGAGAACTCTGGATACGCTGGTATCCAGTACAAGTCCTTCCTTGGCTAAGCAAATGCATGCAGTTTCTGATAGTGTGGTAAATTCTTCTCACTGCTCAGTGAGCTTCACAGGGGACTTAGACTTGGTTCCCTCCGACTTTACGGACCTTGTTAATGTTATAAAAACAAGAAAGCACAGAAATTAAGCATTTTATTATGCAAGTTGGAGAGGACAGCAAGGATAAAATACAGTGTTTCATTGTAGGAGCTAGTCTTTATTTTCTTAATATCTGAAAACGTGAAAGAGTAATTTCTTCTCTTATCAATTGCATGTTCCATTAGGAAACCACTTTGTCTTTTTCATTTTGAGCAGCTATAGTTATGAAAGCACTCTGTTCCTAATTGGTTTAATAACAAATTCTCATACTTAAGGTATAGGGACTATATATATTGCATCAACAAATGATATTTGTTAGCTGCTGCGCTGGAAGGAGGAGGGAACACAGCATATTAGGCCTCCTCTGTTTTTGCAAACTCATTTTGATATCCCACATTAACATTTCCAAATTTCTTTATAAAGGAAAGGATGCTCTGTTTCACTTGGAAACTGAAAGAGTCTCAATCAGACTGTAATTAGTTTTATATTCACCTAATATTGGGAAGAAACTAACAGAGTCCTCTTTTGGGGAAGAAAAAAAAGGAATACTTTGCGAGCTAGCAGCCATTGAAAGGACTCAAAGCCAGAATATCTGGCCCTGATTTTAGTCTCAAACCTGAATCTGTGTTAAAGTCTGTTGAAGGTGCAAGCATCAGTCACATCAGAACACTATGGATGCAAGTTTATTATATTGTAAGCTTTTTTTGGTTTATCTTTTCCTTTAAATCTGACAGGGGAAAAATAGGGGAGACTGGAAAAAGGAAAAGAACAGTGTGGATAGAGCAGAACAGAACAGCCACAAATAATCCAATATTTCATAATTTAATTTCACACTCACTAGGCTGCAGAGTCCCCACTAGACTGTGGGGAGAATAATCTAAGAAGGGTATTGGCTTGACAATGGTAACGTCAGAGCTTAAAGAGAGGTCTGGCAGCTTTCTAAAAGTAAATGTGTGTCCTTCCTTCTCCCTCTATTTCTCTACTCAATATAGATTAAAGTGACCTCTGGAGATAAACTCTACTGAACCCCCCCAAGTAGTTCTGCAGTGTAGTTTTTATTTGTACAGTATGTGAAAGAAGAGTTCAGATTAAATTCCTGGCCTTTCAGAAAAGTTTTCTCTTCCTTAAAAAAAAAGGAAACAAAAAGAAAAAAGGGTATTTTATTTTAAAGCCAAAGCTTCTTTCATGGTCCCATGATCTCATGAGTTCTTTGGCTGGCCTGTGACCTTTCAACCTTGCACTACATGTTTCTTTTCTAAATTAGCTAGTGTTGAGACATCAATGGAGGAATATCAATGTTATTATAAAAGGCATCATTCTCTCCCAAAAATGTCAGTGTGAGTGAGTGAGTCATTGCACCTAACTGCTTAGCTTTTGTAAGGCAGCAAGGAAGATTTGAAAGTGTGCTCCAGGGTCCCCCAGTCCACCAACTTCTATTTAAAATGCTTTAAAAAGAGACGTCCCTGGCATCTGCTGCAATAGAGGCAAGGGAACTAAGCTTTGCTCCTTTAGCCACAAAAGAAAAGTCCTTCCTAACACAAAACTATGCATGTGGTGTGAAAATACATAGCTATTACAAACAATTTATTTTGAAGGCTATACTCAAAAGTAGCACTGTAAAAACAAACCAACAAACAAACTGAAAACTTGGTGGGAAAGAACTGAGTGTCCCGGTGAGTTTCTAACACCCCATGTCTCTGCATCTCCTTGTATTCATGCTCTCTGGCTTCTAGCAGGTTGAGGAAATGAAATCAGATTAAGAGATCTATTTTTAATCTTAAGAAGATGGGTTTGTGTTGTCTGGAATCTTGAAAAATCCAACTCTGGATGTTTATGTGGTGCTGACCAAAGAAACAGTGACGTTACACGAGGATGTGCAATTATAAGGGTACTTAATCTTCAGCCAGGATCAACTGCTGTACCTACCCTGGCATCACACTGTCTTCTGAGGGCTTGGTCCTGGAGCACCTTTAAAATGATGTAGCCATAGATGCATTCACTGTCTTTGTGTTACAAAATGCATAGATCTTAAAATTAAAAACACACTGGTCCAAATCCATTCCAGCTGTAACTCTGCTCGTGTGCAGTTACATGAGAAGTGAAGCTGGCACACATTAAACATGTGTGTCACCTGGTAATTATCTTACTAACAGTGCAGAGAAAAAGGCACGGGAGGGACACATTCCCAAACTCCAGGTCAGATTTTCTCCCCCGTGTGTGGAAAGCTGCCCAACATTTGCTGTGAGCTGTCCTGCCAGCTACCTGGTGATAACCCAGGCTTACCTGCTCCACTGGCTGACACCCGCTCGGCGCTGGGTGTTTCCTGTAGCACAGACGTAGCCTGGAGTGGGAGAGCCTCTGCTCCCAGCTGGAGGTGTTGGGTGCTCTCAGGTACAGTGCTGTCAGTGTTTCCCCACAGTCAGTTTCCCTAGAAAAACAGGTTATGTTGTACCTAACCGAATGTGAGGGGAGAAAAATAAACACTTGAGCAGAACGCAAGATAATTGTGTTAATTCATCTAAGTGCTTTCGTCTGTAGTGTTTAATGTAGCAACAGCTGAGGATAAAGTGCCAGCTGAGAAGTTCCATTAGGGATGCCAGATGCCCGTAGCGTGAGTCCACACGTCTCTTTCTTTGTGGCTGTAACTTTTTCTTCTCAAAGGAGTCTGGGATGCTTATCCCACACCAATTTACCTTGGACCAGTGCTCAGGAACATGCTGTTGAGCTGGCATTCCTAGGAACAGATTGTGTTCCTGCTCGTGTTTTTATTAGGCCAGTGCCACAGACAGATGACAATGAGAATGAGGGGAGATTTTTACCTGAAACAGTTAGGTTCAGGATATAATCTCTTGAATTACAAGAGGAAGTCATCTGCTTGCAACTTTTGCAGGAAGTGGGAGGAATCTTCTGTAGGTCACCATAGGGGAATGCTGAAAGGACACATTTGTCATCTAGTTTTGGGAGCAATTTTGAGCCATTTCATACCATCCAGGCAAGCTCTGCTTATCCAACAGAAACCAAATTCAGGTGCTATGTCCATATTCTTTGTTCATTACTGCGTATGTTTTGGAGAGTGGGAAAAGCTCTACTGAAAGCGTCCAGAAAGGATGAAATGCACTTCCTGGGGCAGACCCAATTAGTAGCAGTTTCTCTAACAAGTTTATGGCATTTATTTATTTTTTGGCCTTTAAGACTTCTTTCTACTGGGAAATCTCTGACTCATATATAATACAAGTACAGTCTAGCAGGCTGGAGTCATTGGTAAGAGGTCATTAAGCAATACGTTCCTTTAAGTTGCTGCTGTAAAATTGGGTGGTTCAATCCAAAACACAGCACAGAGTGGCAATTACCTGCATTAGCCAGATTCTCTGTCTGACATTACTTAGTTGTTCCTAACTTTCCTAGTACTAGCCAAACTGGGGAAATACAGCATTCCATTTAAAGGGAATTGGTCTGTTCCACCAAAGGCTCAAACAGCAGCTCGGCCCAGCCTTGGCGTACACTGCTGCACTTGTCCTCTGGGCAGCCCCTCTTCCTCCATTCCTCGGCAGCCAGAATTGTGATTGTCCTTGCCCTGGGGCCTCAGTCTGGCTCCCTCAAGACCTGGGAAGGGTCCCCAACTCTGTACATCTACTGAACGCTATCCTTGGTTAATTAATCTGGGCACACAAATCCCAAAAGGTGTTAGTATTTTGGGAAGGCAAATGGTGTCTTACAAAGTCAACTGAGATCAAGCTGGATTTGTCAGTTGTACGTAGATGCCCCAGAAATTCAAAGGGATTGATCTGATATTTTTGGTGATCAAAACAACCAGACACATGCTGTGTGCGCATGTCAGAAAGGCTTCTTGGGGGAATGTGAGCAGAGGGGAGGAGAAGATGCCAGATTTCCAATGAAGGGAGAACCAGTGAAGAAGTAAGTAGCTGCAGATAGCAAGGTGTAATCTAGTAAATCCTCTGAATAACTTAATTAGATTTGATTCAGCAAAACACATGTCCAGCTTTGGCTGAACACCAGCCAGTGTTGGGGGGGCAGGGACCAGCAGGGGCTTTCATGAATCCTGCAGGAAACAGCTATTGCAGAGATTAAAGGAATTGGGCAGAAGAGGTACTAAGATATTCCTGCTTTGATGAAGATTTTTAATCTAAAGGTGCCAGATTTGCTGATGCTGCCAGAGAATCAAAAGTATCATAAAACTGTCTAAGGGAAAGGGGCAAAGAGTTTCATTACATGAGGTTGGTAAGAGTGAGGAAGCTGTAGCCCAGTTAGGCTTTGCCCATGTCTCTTCCTTCCCCACTCCCCATTCTGTGTGAACTTTGCACTCGAGGCACAGGGAAAAAAATAGAAACACCACTGAATTCAAATGAGAATGCACTATTCTTTTATGTGACATCAAGGATACAATGCAATTTGATACGGTTATCTGGGTTTTTTCCTGTTTTGGTTTTGCTGTCAAACTCCAGGTTGCTGTAACTGTAACTCAGCATAGGTCCATTTTGGAACCAGCTGGAAGTCTGGTGGGCGTAATTGCATTGCTGTCTGTACAGTTCTTGACTTGCATCAAGGTGAAAAAGAGAGGCATGTCCACTGCATTGCAAAAGTTTTGGAAAGTGCTAGAGAAACAAAGACATCTCTGTGAAAATTGAGGTTGTAGAAAGCTTCTCTGTTCACTTCTTGTTTTTAAAGGGTAGCTTTCCCCACTTGGGCCAGATTATTTGGCTCTTCATCATTCTTGCTTCATAATGCTTGGATCAGCTTTTCAGTGGGCAGTGCTTTTTGTCGGGACTGTCAAGAGGTGATCTCCAGAGCAGGATGGATTTTCTGTCTTCCTCTGGCTATCTTGCTGGCTGGCTGTATGTGTGTGCTTTTTGCCTCCTCTGCATTTTGTCTACTCATCTTGGTGTTTTACTCTGCCTTTTCTTATCTTTCCCAGTTCTAGCTCTTTCTGTCTGTTTTTGGACAATCTTTTGTTTACTTTTTGCCAAGTTCCATTCTTTTAGCTGAGGCTGTTCAGAAACTGGATCTGGTCCTCAGATACATACACAATCTAATTTATAATGGATGCCAAAAATACATTTTCATCATGACACTTTGAAGATGTTTATTTCAATTTGCTTAAAATGTACCTAGGTCAAATCCTGCATGTGTATACAAACTTAACAGCAAAATGAGATGTGCCTCACCATTTAAGAATTGTTTGCTCAGGATTGGAACCTGTACAGACTCACAGATATCTTCTCTGTTGAAGAACTCATATCAGCTTGGGTTTATTTTAAATTTGTCTACTTACAAGCTTCTCATTATGATAGTATGTGAGCATCTCAAAGGCAGGTGGTTAGATAAGAAACACTCTTACCCCTGTTTAGGAGATAAATAACTGCTGATGGTCACTTAATCTCGGAGGTTTGCAGCAGAACTTGTAGTTCAGCTGTAGCTTCTGAGAAGAGCCTGGGAGCTGGCAGTGTGGTCTGTGCTGGGGCTGGCAGCCTGGTGTCTCACCGGGGAGCAGCAGAGCGCATGGGAATAAGCAGAGTGCGTGCTGCGGTCTCCCAGGATTTTATCGGGAATGACATGACTTTAGTCCCTGCCGCAGGCACTGTCACCCATCTGGGGGAAGTGAGATGTATATGAAGAAGGGAAATACTTCAGCATGTGAAATGATCTATAGCTCAGGGGATGGTTCCAAGGCCAGAACCCAAGGGTTTCAGTCCCAGTTCTTCCTCTGCCAGCAGTTGGTGTTTCAGTGCACTTCAGCAGCTGGATGAGTGCAGAGGGCTTTGTGCTGCAGGCTTGGGGTGCAGCCATCGCTCACAGAGAGCTTTCCCAAAGTCACTACAGGCAGAGGTGAAAGCGGGCACATGATGTACAACAGCAACAAGTATCCGATCCCAGGCTTTGAGAAGGAAAAGAGGAAGTTAGGTACTGCTTTGGTCCCCTGTGTCACCCATGCCAAGGAATTCTGTAGCAGCCGGACCAGATAAAAGGTGTATGACTGCCTTTCTTCTCTATCAAGTACTTTGTCTCTTTGGAGTTTGCATTCCTGGAGTTCATTCCCCTCAACAGACCCAAGTGAGACTGTTGTTACCCGTGTGTCTGCAAGTATTTTGATTCTCACTCCTTGATTTTCCAAGAGGAGGAACAAGATCCTGATGTTCCTCCAGTCACGGCAATATATGTACAGATTCCTCTGCTGCTTGTTTTTTCTGTCGTATTGTAGTCAGGTTAGTTAGATGAGATCTCTGACACAGGTCTTCGAGTGATATGTTCAAAGCCTGGGGAGAGGAAAGGGCTATGGCTATAAAATTAAAATAAATCCCCAGGAGTACAGGCTGAAATAACCTCGTGCCACATCACCTACTTGGTAACCTCTTAAGTGTGCAGTACTTTTGCATTTACAAAAGACTTCTCATTTAAAACCAGGGTAGGTCAGACTTCATCCATGGCAGATTCCCCCCCCCCCATATTTCCAGGAACAAGAGTATTTCCACACTCCAGAAAGCTCCCAAAGCAAGCTCCAAGCTGAAGTGTACCAAGATTTGGGACTCTGTAAGCCTTGGGTTTCTAAACTGTGCATCACTGAGAGATGATGCAAGAGGCCAAAAGGCACAATGTCATCTGTGAAAAAATTAAGATTTGGACCGTGTGGGGTGTATCTGACTCATAGCTATTAACTTTTGGTGGTAATGATGTGTCACCTTAGTCGTGATCTTCATTACAAAATTCTCCCTGTCTTTGCAGGGATTTTCCCTGTCCTCTTCATCTGCTTTACCGTATCTCATAGATGAATCTAATTAGGAACATTTAATAGGAAATCATTAGGTGATTTCATAGGAAAGGAACAACTTTTCCCTACTGCCATCCTTCCACTCCCCGTGGCTCCTACTTTGCAGTCAACTTCTCCCTTACTCATTTCTCAGAACAAGCAGTTCTGAAGCAATGAGATGAACGACCCCAGTTTCCCATGTATTTTTGCATGTCTGGGTGACTGACTAGTCCAAACTACAATCGCTGATAAATTTTGCTAGGTTTTGGGGGGCACAGTGATGGTGTTTATGTGTGGGGTTTCTGCTATGTTGTAAGGTTTAAGCCCACACAAGTGCTTCAGCGGAGGCATGGGCAGATTCTCTCTCGTTTTTTCACAGAGAACACTGCTCTCCAAAGGCTCAGGAGTGATCACTGGGTCTTCCGTCTGTCGTGAAACAAGTTAGATGCTGGCCAAGACCCTGCAAACTCATTTGGGGGAAGCACACAGACATTGCCTTGACACACAGGTGATCACAGATGCCTCAGTTCTGTGGGAAGCAGCTTAAAACGCGGCTGGCAGAGCTGCAGAGCACCAGTTTCAGGAGCTGGCAGGCTGTTGTAGGAAGTAAACTCCAAAGCTGACAATCTGTCGTAGAAAATTGCCTCTCTTCCCACATCTGCTCTTAAAGGGGCACTTTCAGCCTCCCCAGGACCTTGCTGGGACTCTCCGGCTCTCAGCTGAACTGCTTTCTCCTCAACGGTCTAAGCGTGGAATGATTTAAGTCTTCTACACGGCTGTTTTCCCACCGCGCTGGGGGAACTCGGGCTCCTCAGGTTAAGCACCCGGGCCGCGCCGCAGACAAAGAAGGGTTCGATGCGCGTTGTCACCGCGTCCTTCCCGAAGGACGGCGTGCGGCCCCCCGA